>JASGXE010005954.1:0-11697 GCA_030068105.1 Sinentomon sp. SZTP_YWyxl | reverse complement strand
AATGCAAGTTTTTGGCTCGCCGAATAAAATTTCTTGTCTTGGCCACATTATTCACGTTGGAAAAGTCACATTTCTGACAGGAAGATATTGGCCATCAAAGCTTTGCGTTCACCCACATCCGTCAAACAAGTTCTCGGAGTGATTGGGAAGATGTCGTTCTTCGGATAATTAATACCTAATTTTATTAGTAATTAGCAAGGAAATTTAGCAAGTAAGGAAATTAATGAGAGAAACTTTTCATTGAATTGAAACGTCTAATAACGGAACCACTTGTACTGAATATTTTCCAACCCCATCTAAAGAACTGCACTTACCTTTTTACAGATATTTTAGTTGATTTGCCGTAGGAGGTTGCCTGACACAGATGATAGGGAATGCTGAGCTGGCCATTGCATTTTATTCTCGTCAGTTAACGGCAACTGAACGTACCCAACACAGTATGACGGCTAAAATCGTTGCATTCTATTCTGCACTCAAAGCCTTCAAATTTTATTTGACCTCACACGCTTTCACCCTTGAGACTGATTCCTTGAGTGTTCGCTCAATCATAACGCAGGAGAAAAGTACAGCGAAAGTCACACGCATGGTTCACTTTTTCACCTAATTTGAGTTTAAAATAGAGCATACGAGTAGACCAGGAACATCGCGTTTCATGTTTTGGTGGACGCACAAAGCACATCAATTTCACAAAGAAATGAAAAAGCGAAACAGGAAGGTAAAAGAGTCGGTTACAATAACATGATGCAAGGAATGCGGAAAAATGAACACATTGCAAGAAAAGTCATCACATTTTGATTTCGATGCTGCGAAATTGAGTTAGGAAAGAATTTCAATCAATGATATGAATGCTTCTCGCTAGTCTTGTGGTGTTGTTCACTCCGTGACTTCCGGACTCGTATAATTCCGTACTGGTATAATTACGGACTGGTATAATTCCGGACTGGTATAATCCAAACCCAGTAATCGTACACTCTAAAAAATCATGCAACAATAAACATGCAGCGGAGAACCACGGCTTGTTTGTTCGCTTTCAAGTGAGCACGCATCATGTGCATCATGTGCGCAGACATATCTTGCTCACGGCTTTGCTCACAGGGAAGCGGCTATCGGTTCTATGCGTATGCCAATGTGACTTTATTCATTCAAAAGCGCCTCTTTTATCAACCCCTTCTCGCCAGCCACATCTTTTGCGTGAATGCGCAGGCGTCATGAAATTTTCATGCGAATTCGGCAATTGGCAAGCTGTTTTGTTTAATTTCTCACTTATAAGCAAGCTCCTAAAATGACAAAAATCGTGCATTTTGAAATACCCTTTACCCCAGTTTCACTTTTAGTGATTCAGCATCGGTTAAGTGGAGCAGTCTCACTCATGCCAGGCACAAACACATTTCAGCTGCTTGTCAACGAAACAATCCCAAATCAGGCAAAGCTGAAAAAGCCCATCCGGAATTTACGCCCATTCAACATGGGTTTTTTGGTGGCCCACACAAGGAAATCGGGGAGGGGGGTCGCAGCACATTTCATCAGTGAATGTTTTCGATACTCAACGCCACCTAAGATATCCTGCAAAAAGTGGATTTTGGGATCTATTGGGACCCATATCTCGGAAATGCGGGGTCGGAAAAAAATTTGTCACGATCATTTTCGATTCGGTTTTACACAAGGAACACGTCATATAATTATCTCTTACATTTTCTGGTATACACCCTGCAGACACCTTGATCCCTGCAGAAGTCCGAACATGCTGTTTTCGTTGGAAATCGACGGGCTTTACTAAAAGGGGGAATAACCCTTAAAACTGCCAAGGAGTGCGAAATCGGTGGGGAACAACCCTTAAATCGAAAGATCGACCCCGAAAACCCTGGGGGAACAACCCTTAGAATCGACCTAGCTCATTCCCCCAAGGAGCTAGGGATCACCAAAAGGGAATGAGGGGAATGACCCTAGATAAGGGTGAAGGAGTGCGAAATCGGCGGGGAACAACCCTTAAATCGAAAGAGAGACCCCGAAAACCCTGGGGGAACAACCCTTGGAATCGACCTAGCTCATTCCCCCAAGGAGCTAGGTACCGTATATGATGACATTTTACAGTCATATGCGAGAACTTGCTGTTCTCCATTGACGATTGCCTTGTGGCATAATAACCTTCTGAAAGCAGCGTCTGATACCTAACCTAAACCTAACCTAAATTGCTCATAATGGCTAAACCGGAAGCCAAAACCGTCTAAGTGCAGGTAGGGCCTGTGTGTTCAAAATCACGGTTGGCACTGAGAGATCGACACCATTCTGGTGTTGGAAGTGAGGGAAATATCCCGTGATATTTGAAAAAATTTCCCAGGAAATTTCACAGGTGCTCCCGAAAACGCAGGCACGTGCGATCGCGTCGGCGGAAAGAAGCGAAGTCGAGTGTTGTTGTTTTTGTCCTGTTTTTGTCAAAATATTATTTTTTTAACTGGCCGGCATTTATGGCAATTTTCCGCATCATTGGATGCTACCTACCTCCGCCTTGTGTGGCTTTTGACGCGCCTCCCATGTTGGCAAGTTGCCATCCATCCATTGCTCAAAAATGTCCCTGTTTTAAAATTGTTGTGACGTGGTGGCTGGGGGTCCGACTAAAACGCAGGTCGCGCAGGTTTGCAGGTTCTGCGGGTCGGTGCGGAAAAAGACCAAAACGCATGTCGCGCAGGTCGGCAGATTAAACCGACTAAAACGCTTGACGGCTGCTTGACACTTGATGCATTTTCCCTTACTTGACAGTTGCTTGACAGTGGTTTAGCGGCATTTTCACTTGCTTGACAGGCGTTTGCAGGCATTTGCCCTTGCTTGACAGTGATTTAGCAGCATTGTCACTTGCTTGAGGCGTTTGCCGGCATTTTCCCTTCCTTGACAGTTGCTGGACAGTGATTTGGCAAATGAAATGCCGCTAGATCCCTGTCAAGCACCTGTCAAACAAGGGAAAATGCCTGCAAACGCCTGTCAAGCAAGTGAAATGCCGCTAAATCACGGTCAAGCAACTGTTAAGCAAAGGAAAATGCCGACAAACGCTTGTCAAGCAAGTGAAAATGCCTCCAAATTACTGTCAAGCAAGGGAAAATGCCGAACATATATGGAATATACCTGTTGTTATTGATTGCCACATGGACTGGCAGATATGTAATCAAATGAAAGAACTTCGAAGTCATCTCTCTCTCTATAGCTGTTTACTCGAATTTCTTTGAATCAAGCTCTCATGGTTTTCCAAGTCATCTGCTATTTTAGATAAAAAGCGTATTTTGAGACGGGAAGACTAAAAGACGGGGCGAAACGGGTCGACGGATCATGACGGGTCAAAGGCGGCCATACATAGCATCATTTCTGTCGCTTTTCAAAAGACCTCCAGATCGAAAGTGCAATGTGGCGTCATTTTTCTTGACGGGTCACATCAAAATCTTTGCGGGTCAAGACGGGACAAGGGCGTCCAAACATTTTTTCTCCAAAAATATTTTTCTCAAATTTTTTCTCGCGTCCCGTCGTGACCCGTCTCGTCCCGTCGGCACAATTTTTTCCAATCCACTTCCGCCCACCAGGAGCTCGCAACAGCCAATCCCGTCGTCTGAAATCGTGACGTCATCAATTTTGGGATTTTTGCCTTGTCAACGCTTTTTGCCATTTGGCATGTTTGCCACCGCTTCGCAACTCTTTCTGGGGTCGCAATTTTTGGGGTCGCAATAGGTTTGGTTGAGTTCGGTCAGGTTAGGTTTGGAATGATTCAGGTTTTGAAAATTGGATGTTGAAATTGGCTGGAATTCCCATCAAACCAAGCAAAGACACGCATGCGGAAAGTGGATTGGAAAAAAATGTGCGTCCCGTCGGCCGTTTCGTCCCGTCGTGACCCGTCTCGTCCCGTCGTGACCGGTCTCGTCCCGTCGTGACCGGTCTCGTCCCGTCGTGACCCGTCTCGTCCCGTCGTGACCCGTCTCGTCCCATCGTGACCCGTCTCGTCCCGTCGTGACCCGTCTCGTCCCGTCGTGACCCGTTTTGTCCCGTCGCGACCCGTTTTGTCCCGTCGCGACCCGTCTTTTAGTCAAAAATTTGTGCAATGTGGCGTCATTTTTCTTGACGGGTCACATCAAACATCTTGACGGGTCAAGACGGGACAAAGGCATCCGTACATTTTTTTTTCCAAAAATATTTTTCTCAATTTTTTTCTCGCGTCCCGTCGTGACCCGTCTCGTCCCGTCGGCACAATTTTTTTCCAATCCACTTCCGCCGACCATTTCCGCTCGCAACAGCCAATCCCGTCGTCTGAAATCGTGACGTCATCAATTTTGGGATTTTTGCCTTGTCAACGCTTTTTGCCATTTGGCATGTTATTGCCACTGCTTCGCAACTCTTTCTGGGGTCGCAATTTCTGGAGTCGCAATAGGTTTGGTTGGGTTCGGTCAGGTTAGGTTTGGAATTCAGGTTTTGAAAATTGGATGTTGAAATTGGCTGGAATTCCCATCAAACCAAGCAAAGACGCGCATGCGGAAAGTGGATTGGAAAAAAAATGTGCGTCCCGTCGGCCGTCTCGTCCCGTCGTGACCGGTCTCGTCCCGTCGTGACCGGTCTCGTCCCGTCGTGACCCGTCTCGTCCCGTCGTGACCGGTCTCGTCCCGTCGTGACCCGTCTCGTCCCGTCGTGACCCGTCTCGTCCCGTCGTGACCCGTCTCGTCCCGTCGTGACCCGTCTCGTCCCGTCGTGACCCGTTTTGTCCCGTCGCGACCCGTTTTGTCCCGTCGCGACCCGTCTTTTAGTCAAAAATTTGTGCAATGTGGCGTCATTTTTCTTGACGGGTCACATCAAAATCTTGACGGGTCAAGACGGGACAAAGGCATCCGGACATTTTTTTTTCTCCAAAAATATTTTTCTCAATTTTTTCTCGCGTCCCGTCGTGACCCGTCTCGTCCCGTCATGACCGCGGTCTTGTCCCGTCGTGACCCGTCTCATCCCGTCGTGACCCGTCTCGTCCCGTCGTGACCCGTTTCGTCCCGTCATGACCCGTCTTTTGGTCAGTTTTACAAAATACGGGTCGTGTATGATCAGCTCAAGTGACCCGTATCGTCCCGTATTGACCCGTCTTTTAGTCAGTTTTCACAAAATAAGCGCCGTGTATGGTCGGCTTAAGTGACCCGTTTCGTCCCGTCATGACCCGTCTTTTAGTCAGACCCATTTTGAGACTCATTTAAATTATTGTGCTGCAGCCTGGGGTCTGACATTTTTTCATGACCGGCCATACAAAAATGCAGAACAGAGCAGTTAGAACAAAAGCAAATTTGCATTTTCCAATCACCCACATTATGACTCACGAATATGCATATGAAGTCCGTGTGAGACTTATCTTCGCATGGGTCACATGTGTACCTAAGTGCATCTTGGGTTTCGTTTGTGCAACAAAATGCTTTTCGAAACCGCAGTTATTGCACAGGAAATTCGTCGCCCTGTTCTGTGTCGAACGATTGCATTTCAACAAATAATGACACGCCGGAGACACGAACACGACATTCTCAAAAACATTTTCATGGGCATTCAGCCGACTGCGGTGGCATTGCATCACCTCTCAATTTTTGGAGGTCGTGGTGGTGCCAACGTCTGTCCAACGCCAACCTCTGTCCAGGAAGCGCTTGGAAAGGAAAAATCTTGAGCAGAAATATCGAAATTTCGAGATGCTAAATCGAAATCTGGACACGCAAATTTGAAATTTCGAGTTTCAAATTCGAAATTCCGAGTTGAAAAGTCGAAACTTCGGGTTTCGAATTCGAAATTTCGAGTTGCGAAGTCAAAATTTCGAGTTTGCAAAGTCGAAATGTCAAGTTTAAAAGTCGAAATTTCGAGGTGCGAAGTCGAAATTTCGAGTTTGTGAAATCGAAATTTCGAGTTTCAACAGTTTCAGATCGAAATTTCGGTTTGTGAAGTCGAAATTTCGAAACGCAAATTCGAAATTCCGAGTTGCAAAGTTGAACTTTCGAGCTTCTAAGTCGAAATTCCGAGTTGAAAAGTCGAAACTTCGGGTTTCGAATTCGAAATTTCGAGTTGCGAAGTCAAAATTTCGAGTTTGCAAAGTCGAAATGTCAAGTTTCAAAGTCGAAATTTCGAATTGCGAAGTCGAAATTTCGAGTTTGTGAAATCGAAATTTCGAGTTTCAACAGTTTCAGATCGAAATTTCGGATTTCGGTTTGTGAAGTCGAAATTTCGAAACGCAAATTCGAAATTCCGAGTTGCAAAGTTGAACTTTCGAGCTTCAAAGTCGAAATTTCGAGTTGAAAAGTCGATATTTCGGGTTTCAAAGTCGAAATCGCGAGTAAGCAAAGTCGAAATTTCGAGTTTCAAAGTCGAAATATCGAGTTGAGAAGTCAAAATTCGTCACACAAAGTCGAAATTTCGAGTTGAAAAGTTGAACTTTCGAGTTTCATTGCGGAAATTTCGAGTCGTATTCCCAGCTAACAATTTTGGTCCCCGTTTTGCCCATTTACTGACGAAAACGCCTCCCCGGAGTCCCCAGCAGACGTCCCCACGCGGTCGCCGGGTGGTCCCCGTTTCCTTGCAAACACGGTTTCCAAAGGTCGCATCCGAGAAGTGGTCCCCAGATGGACACCAAAAAAATATTGTTCTTTCAGTTTGCAAAAAGTCGTCCCGAATCGGTCCCCGACTCGGTCCTTGATTGTGTTGTCGGTGCATCCGGGGACTGTCTGGGGGCGTCCCAAAACAGCCCCGTTTTGTCCCCTGTACTTATTGTGGTCCCCCTAAAGTGGTCCCCAGATGGAAACCCAAAAATTTTTTTTTGTTTGCAAAAAGTCGTCCCCAATCGGTCCCCGACTCGGTCCTTGATTGTGTTTTCGGTGCATCCGGGGACTGTCTGGGGGCGTCCCCAAACAGTCCCCGTTTTGTCCCCTTTTGCACTTATTGTGGTCCCCCTCAAGCGGTCCCCAGATGGAGACCTAATTTTTTTTGTTTGCAAAAAGTCGTCCCCAATCGGTCCCCAACTCGTTCCTTGATTGTGTTTTCGGCACATCCGGGGTCTGTCTGGGGCGTCGTCAAACAGCCGCCGTTCGGTCTCCTTTTGCACTTATTTTTATTCCATTAGATGGCGCCACATGCTAAAGTTCACAGTCACCACTCATTTTTTATTTTCATTCGACTCTCCGGTATGAACGACCAGGAGCGTTTTGGGCGAAGCCCTCTGTCAGAAATAACACGGGTCGGACGGCCAGGAAAGAGCTCACAGTGACCAAATTTGTTGTTAAAACAAAGTTGAAGACCGATCAGCCAAATAAAAAATGAAGCCTTGGCCAGGGGTCATATCATACATTTATCACTCCAAACATGAGAAGTTTCAAGTTCGGAAAATATTTCTCAGAGGAGCAAATTTTGCAGCCTACCCCACCGTTTTCGGTTGCAGTGGGACAGGAGCAAACATTTGCACCACAGAGAATATTTTCCAAGGCATTTACAACGCCCGCACTTCACCCGGGAACCAAAACTGGTCCCCTGGTGAAGTGTGGAGAAGAGTTGACTTTTTCATCTATCCGGTGCAAATGGCAAGCAAGACATCCAAACTGGACAAAGAACACCATGGTGTGTCATGTGGAGAACCAATGCGACTCCATGGGGATCATTTTTGACAGTCCCCATTTAAAATAAATTTCGTTACAGAAAGACGTCCAGGGGACGACTTCTGGGCATTCCAAAAAGCGGTCCCCCAGGAAGGACATTTGGTCCTTTTTGGGGCCACCCCAGGCAGTCCCCGGGCCTGGCAAAAAGCAGTCCCGGTGACTGTCATTTTTGGTCCCCAGCATGTCCCCTTGTTTGCTGGGTTGAACTTTCCAGTTTCATGCATCGCCGAAGTTTCAAGTTTCCAATTCGAAATTTCGGATTTCAAAGTCGAAATTTCGAGGTTCGAAGTCGAAATTTCGAGTTTGCAAAGTCAAAATTTCGAGTTTGCAAAGTCGAAATTTCGAGTTTCAAAGTCGAAATTTCGAGTTGCGACGGCGAAATTTCGACACGCAAAGTCGAAATTTCGAGTTGCAAAGTTGAACTTTCGCGTTTTAAATTCTTAATTATTACGAGTTGAAAAGTCGAAATTTCTGGGTTCAAAGTCGAAATTCGAGTTGCGGTTCCGAAAGTTCGACACGCAAAGTCGAAATTCCGAGTTGCAAAGTTGAACTTTCGAGTTTGTAAGTCGAAATTACGAGTTGTAAAGTCGAAATTTCCGGTTTCAAAGTCGAAATTTCGAGTTTAAAAGTTGAAATTTCGAGTTTTGCAAATCTTGCATTTCGGGTTTTAAAGTCAAAATTTCGAGTTGCGAAGTCGAAATTTCCGAAATTTCGAGTTTCAAAGTTGAACTTTCGAGTACAAAGTCGAAAATACGAGTTCAAAAGTCGATATTTCTGGTTTCAAAGTCGAAATTTCGAGTTGCGGTGTCGATATTTCGACACGCAAAAGTCGAAATTCCGAGTTGCAAAGTTGAACTTTTGAGTTTCAAAGTCGAAATAACGAGTTGCAAAATCGAAATTTCGGGTTTCGAAATCCAAATTTCGAGTTGCGAAGCTGAAATTTCGAGTTTTGCACAGATGAAATTTCGGGTTTTCATGTCAAAATTTCGAGTTGCGAAGTCGAAATGTCGACGCACAAAGTCGAAATTTCGACGCACAATGTCGAAATTTCGAGTTGCAAGGTTGAATATTCGAGGTTCAAAGTCGAAATTACGAGTTGTAAAGTCGAAATTTAGGGTTTCAAAAGTCGAAATTTCGAGTTGCGAAGTCGAAATTTCGAGTTTGCAGAGACGAAATTTTTGTTTGAAAGTCAAAATTTCGAGTGAATCCGATTTTCGAGTTGCAAAATCGAAATTTTGAGTTTGATTTTGAATATTATTCAGAGCACGACCCTTAACCCGCAACCGTATAGTTTGCCGAATCAATAACGGTGTGCTAGGCACAAACCCTATACTCGTTGACGCCTGCAAGGAATAAACTCACGTGCATTGAAAACATAAAGGATCTGTTGGCCAACACCTGCTTAACCTTCTTTTTGGGCCCGGCAAGATTAATCTTAGGTGGGATTCTTCGGCCGGAATTTTGACGCGATAGGATTTCTACCCGTCAGGATTCATACAAATCAGGATCACACCAGTCACGATGTCACCTGACGCTTTTCAGTGCGCGTGGCCGAAAAAAGCAAACCGTGACTTCCTGTCCGGTGAAATCTACAAAATCGCACTCATAGAAATCTAAAACTGGCAGAAAATTCGAGTTGGGAATTCCCAACTGACTGGGATACACATATGCAAGTCAAACTGCAGTCAGTGGGCAAACCTAAATCATTCACCTAGGTTATCTCGTTTTGAACGATAGCCGTCGAATTTTCCATAAAAGGCAAGCGCGTGACATTACATTTCGATGAAAATTGTGTTGGAAATCTTGTAAACATGAACATCAAACTACATCAAACCAAGATACCCCCATATTCAGATGCCTCCCTGAGGTATTTGGGTAAAAATACTGGGGGCCGTTTTCCTCCCTGAGGAGGAAACGGTGTTGTTTTCGGGAAAACTCTGAGCGATACTATTTGACTATAGTTGGGTGCGAGGGCCCACCAACCAGTAGAAACGAGTTCCGGACAACGAAGTCCAGCTCGGGACCAAAAATTTCCGAAAGAGGACGATCCACATGAAGATGACAATTGGATTTTCATTCATCATTAATTGACTTATAGTCAGATATCCTTGGATTTCCTATTGACAAGTTCAATGAACCTGTATGCCTGTGATGTAAAAGGAAAAGGGAACTTCTGTTCTGCCTTGGCCTCCTTGTTCTTTGGACAAAATGATTACCCGTGCGGACGTTTGTGCGTCGTGCAGACGTATGTCCGTGTGGACGTTTGTCCGTGTTGACGTTTGTCCGTGTTGACGTTTGTCCGTGTGGACGCATGTCCGGGTGGCTGCTTTTCCGTGTGGACGATTGTCATCCGTATGGCTGTTTTCCATGTGGAGGTGTGTCCACGTGGATGTTTGTTCATGTGGGCGTTTGTTCCGTTCGGTGCTTGGTTCTTTGGACAAAATTCTGTGTGGCGTTTTTTCCTAATGGACGATTGCGGGCCTTTGGATGTTTGTCCGTCTGGACGTTTGTCCGTGTAGATCGTTTGTCCGCATCCCCAGGTGCTTGGATGGAAGCTGGGCACGCAGGCGCGCTGGTGTGGGGCAAAATCCAGAGATCCGGCAAGGTACCAACCATTGCAGAGGCCCTTACCCGTAGCAGGGGATCTGGAGTAGAAGTGTCCAGTGGCGAGAACTTTTGACATTTTTGTGTTCAGTGTGATTTCGTTCCAGATTTTGGGGCTTCCAAGAATTTAGGATAAATAAATGTTGCAGGCCAGCGGTGAGAGAACGCGTGCTCCTTCTGTCCTACGCTGGGTCCACCACTGAGCTAGTTCCGAGTACCCCAAAATTTTAGCTTTAGCATATGTGAACAATTAAAGCGACTATCTTGCTGCATTCAATGTTGATTTGCATTGAAGGTATAACCATTGGAGATAATTGTTGGATATGCAGCAAAAAATGACAGAGATGAGAGATTGCTTTGCAGAGCCTGGAGATCGTTTTTATTGATCTCAAGTGAATAAGTGGATCTCATTACGAATATCCGTGAGCTTTCTCGTGCTGCAACTGCGCAATTTCGCAGAAATGATAACCTACACAACGACAGAATTCGCAAAACAAAAATGTGGCTTCCGAGCTGAAAGCTATAGAAAAGCAACGAAGAAAACTTTTGTTCTCATTAATTGCTTTTAATTGCCCTGTTCTGTAATCTTTGCCCATTTCCTGCAATTCGGGCAACAAGGAGATAATTAATGAGTTCAGTGCCTGGCGGTGCCCGGAACCGAGGATCCTCTTTTCCTCATTTCGACCTTGGTTCAAGATCAAAAAAATAAGGCAGAATCAAATTATTCAGAAAACTATTGTGCTCTCAGACGATAATCTTTCTCTCAGATTTTCAAAGAAAGCATCTCAAGGTGCTCCTCTGCGGATAAAAGGTCCATTTATCTCGACAACAAAAGAGAAGAAAATTAAAAATTCAATGAGCCTGGTGGTGCCATGTCGCGGAGGAGCTGCAAAGTCATCATTTATGTTTCCAGGTGAGCTTGCAATTGGAATTTTTAGGCGAGAAAACTGAAGGCCAAATAATTTTCATTGTTACATGGTTTTGCGCATCTCCTCAAAATTTTAGAGAGCGTCCGCCCCGAACAAATTATTGCTTTGGCGTGCAAATGTTTGCATAGCAATCCATACACGCGCATACACGTTTCGGGAACAAAATTATACTTTTTGTTATCAACAGATGGTGTAAAACCATGTCTACAGGGAAATATTATGGTATACTCATGCAGGCACTATCGACCCGAAATACCCAGGAATCTAGATAGATTTTTCAAGCAAACAGAATTTCGAATTATTTCGTGTATTTTTCTTCACTTTTAAAAAGTTCAAAGCGGAAAATCACTGAGCATTGTTCAAAAAAGTTAAAAGCGGAACAATATTCACTTTTGTGCACACTTTATGAACTTGCTAACATCTTCGCCATTGGTTATGGGCGAAAAATCCAGGCACATGGGCCTGAAATTGCGGACGAGGGGTGTCCAAGACCACTGCAAGTCCGCTGGTTAGCGGTTACCCACGTATCATTG
>JASGXE010005952.1:0-12728 GCA_030068105.1 Sinentomon sp. SZTP_YWyxl | reverse complement strand
TTGACAGAAAATATGCCCGATCAACCGCAATCGAGTGCAATGCGTAGTTGGCGGCTTGGAAGTTGGCACCAACACATTTTCTTTGAAAGATGCCACTGCAAACAAAGGGACTCAAAAATTCTCTTACATCGCCAAAAATAAAAAAGGTGACTGCAACAATGGAAGTATCACATTTTGGCGGCAATATTTATCTGAAACATTACCCAGCAGCAGTTCGTAAATCCTTGCGAGTTTCGAAGCACCCAGGCGGGATGGATGTAGTCCGCCAGCAGCAATCCAAGAGCGGTCCATAACGGTGTTGGGGTCACAAAAGGAAATCATAGACCTCCGACACAGGCCAAACATCATTCGATTTACAGCATAAATAAGTGATGTTGGTATATCCACGCGATCGAGCACTGCACATTGGGTAATTATGGCACTTGGATTAATAGCTCGCAATGCTTCAATCAGATGGCATAAATCACGGCACAGTGGAACCATTCCAACCCGGTTTCCAACATCATTTGTGCCAATCTGCAACACGATATTTTTGGCCTGCACGATCGGGAAAGCACCACTTAAGACGCCGGAGATCAACGTTTGAACAGTCGCACCGGGAACGCAAATCGAGAAAAAATCTGGGGACGAGATTTTAACGGAGGCGGCCCTGATCATGGAGTCACCAATGAGCAAATTTTTTGCCAATGGATTTCCGGTGCAATATGCTGTCCTTACCACCGCTCCAAGACGGAGGTCAAGACGCCGGTCTTCTATCTTGGCGGAAGGGAGAGAAGAACTGCATGCGGTGGAAGATGGCAGGAGAGCTTCTGGTGGATCATGAGGTGGGTGGAACAAGAGCTGCCCACCACAATCGTGTGCAGCTGGAGTTTCAGAGTTTGAGACGCTGATTGTTGATGCGATGGGAAGAGTTGTGTCTGGCCGAGATTGCTGCATGTCAGTCACACATTCCTTTAAAGCAGCCAAGTCAGAGACAGCATCTTGAGCCTGACCAACCAACTCAGCTAGGCTTCCGTCAACATTATCAAGTCTCGAGTGGATGTCCGCAAGTTTGGAGCTGTTGATGCCAGTGTGCGTGAAGAACAAGTCTTTGGTTTCCCCAAGATCTTCAGCAAGTTTTTGAAGCTTGTCTCCATGGTCAGCAACTGCAATGGACAGATTGCTGAGATTTGTGGACAGCACGGCAGTACAGTGGACACAAGCAATTGTGGGGATAATGGCATCCTGGGTCAAACCCAGGCAAGCAAGATGAAACCATTTTGTACATCCATCTAAACGGAGACTGCAACCCACCATCAAACCTGAATTAGGAGGGTGCTTCTGTTCGTATTTGCAATCCGGGTAGCAATATGGCCCTTGCTGGGATTTGGAAGCAGCCTTACGTGCCGGCATTGTCTGCACTGTAATCCGTAAACACGAATAGTAGATGAAGCGACACCACCGGGATCACAATTGCAATTCAGTATCAGTCACTGCAGTATTTGCCAACTGTAACTACAGCAAGAAGGAAGCATGCCCATTGACACAACGGCGCAGCCCGATGATCTCAAAGAAACAATGTTTCACGATAATCGTGCCGAACCAAACACGATAAATAATCCAACAGCATTGAAATGAAAAAAGTATGCAGAATGAACACCAAAATCTGTTGGTATGCCTTGTAGGTATTGAATGATAATGTAAAGTGGAAGGTGAAACTGTCCCACCAATAAAAATCTCTCTGACGCAGTTATGGTGTGCGAGAAGAAGGTGGTCGGTAACAGTTCAAACTGTCCCCCTCATACAACAGCTTTAACCGCTGTTTGATCACTTACCTAACCTAACCTATTTCTAACTTGTTTCTAACCGATCCTTTCCTATCCTAACCTTCAATTGCAGGAAATTCTTGGTAATTGAAAAAATGAAAATACCGCTTTTGCAAATTTGGGCTGTCCATGTCGCTTTCCACTGTTCAAGCACGAAGTTTCTGCAACTGCGTGCGCAATAAAATTGAAGTTTGGATGTGTCACAGTTGTTGGCAACGGATGGAAAGAAAGCATACCTGCTCGAGCTCACAACAACCCAGCACTTTGCCAAATTCCATATTTGTGTAGTGGATATGTCATTTTTGCAAGGAGGCAAAAGGCCGCCAGGGCGAAGCCCCACTCGTCAATCAATGAACAGTGAAACAAAGCGGAGCAAACCTGATCGCCAGGACAAGCGCAACTTGGTGGATTTTCATTTTTCGTTTGGACCTCGCAAAAATGCTTCCGTTCCGCAACCCGCATTCATGTGCGATTTCTTCCTTCCCCCTCTCTCCTGCCCTCCCCCTTCACCTTGTTGATGGCAACAACCTGCACCTGCCATGCAAGGCAACAAGAGCGTATCCTCGACAACCCGGATGAAAAACACAACGAAAGTTCAGCACTGCTCTATACTTTTGAATGTGGCAACCGGGTACCCGGGTGAAAAAACGAACCCGATCGTCCACACTGTGTTTCCAACGTCGTGTATGCTCGCTATTAGGACTCTGCTCGCTTTTTGTCAAGACTCTGAGGAGAAATTCCGGGTAAACAAAACTACATGGGAGACAACCCCGGTTGGGGGACAATGAATCGCGAACCTCGGAATGAGTCATAAACGGGCAATCTAGAACTTTTGATGATGGATGGAAAGTAATGCGTGTGCATGGTCAATGTCTTTTTTCTGATATTTTTTTCTTAGTTTTTTTTTTGGATTTTTTTTTTTGGTTTCCTTATTTCCGGTTTCCTTTGGCCCGCAAGGAGGGTCCAACAGTGGTTTTCTGGGCACCCGGGTAAAGTGGAAAAACAAGCAAACAAAATAAGGGGAAAAAATCCAAAGAAAACTAAAAATAAAAATATCAGGAAAAAGACATTGACCACCAAGTAATACTTTCCTTCCACCACTAAAGGGTTCTAGATTGTCAGTTTATAACTAATTCTGAGTTTCTCGATTGACTATCCATAACTGGGGTACTGGATTGTCCTCCGCTTATAGTTTCGTTTACCCGAAATTCAGAAGACGTGAACAATTCAAGAGTCCCAAAAGTAAAAAATAAGAGCAAATAGAAACACCACATACAAACCAAAATGCGAAAAATAATTTGAGCAAAAGTGAAAAAATATAGAAATTACACATAGTCCACCAAAACTCATCGAACGTGTGAAAAAAAATCAATCTGCCTGTCACAGGAGCCATCAAATATCAACAGAGCTTCATTCGTTTTCACGCCTTACACGAATGTCCTGATGTTTTTCATTGTGGGTCTAAAGCGTAATGAATTATCCCCCATGCCTGTAATTCGGCCCACATAGCCGAATTAGGCCATGCATCGTCCCCGTCGAATTAGGCCTCTGCGCCGCATCACCCTCGCCGAATCAGGCCCACATGGCATTTGTCGCAGGTCTCTTCGTCTCGGAACTTCTGCTCAGAAGCGTTCAATTTCACTGGGAACAATTGTGCAAAACTGCAAATATTATGAATAAGAATTGTGCAATGTCAGCTTTCCATTTGTGACATAAATGCGACACGTAAATTCAAGCACAAAAGAATGTATTCTCGCAATCCTTTAAAACAAGATTTCGCAATGCCAACATTAAGAAAAAAAGGTACCTATTCAGCTCGATAATTTTTTAAACGGGGCATTTTTACGAATTTCAATGTCAATGCGCAACTTTCACTCTCATGCGTGCACCTCGGTGTTTCAAAAGTGTGCTCTGGGAATGCATTTCACAGCTGCACTCGAACAACTAATGTTCCGACAACGAATTTTTCACCTTTTCCCGATGCACCAGACATATACGTACACTTAAAAGGAAAAGAAACAATGTATGCAACAAAGCGTACTATAAAACGGAAATTCTCGAACATTCGCTGTCCGACTTAACATCTGACTTAACATCTGACTTAACATCTGTTAATCTGCTCGTTGTCAGCGACCAAATGGGTAAACGGAATTCTTTTTGGGAAAAAGGGAATAATTCCACTTTTTCCTGGATCTGAGTTCGATGTCAGCCACGCATGATCTCTGTTCTTCCCAGTAACGCTTCACGAAAAAAAAAGGCACATTTGTACTGACTCCAAATGCATGGATCTGTAGAGTATATTGTTAGGAGGGTTGAAGGGGTAATTGATTTGAGGGACTTTTGACCGATCATGTAGTTGCAAAATGTTGAGATTTTGATCATTTCATTCGAAAAGCAAAGAGCAATCGAGAATATTGTGAGTTGCAAATTTTATTGGAACATCATCTCGGTTTGGGATTAAAACCAACGACATATAATAGAAATAGACTGCTCCCAGAGTCCGAGAGGCTGTTTGGAATAGAACGCGCGGCGGCCATTTTATAGTAGGGCATGAAGAGCACATGGCGCAATGAATTGCAACGTAAATAGCTGTCATGCATGCACTGTTCAGAGAAAATTCGCTCTAAATGATGGATTTTGGCAATCATTTCGGCCAGAGGACGGAGTAAAGATTTCTACGAAAACATGGAACAAGCCAAAAAGAGCCAAAATCAAAGACGAGCCAAAGAGCAAAAAAGAAAAAAAATCGAGCCAAAGCCTTTTCGATCTGCCAAAAGTGTCAAACATTTGCTCCGAGCCCTTTCGTTCAGATCGCTCAAAAAATTCCGGCTTGACAAGAAATTGAGGTCAAATGAGGTCAAACGAAAAATGCCAAATTTACCACAAATCAAGCCAAAACTTTTCGTGTGGCCAAAACAAGCCAAAATCTCTGGCACGCACTCTTCGGTTGAGATTGTAATTGTAATTGTAATTGTAATTCAACTCTAGTCAATATGTATGACACGTCAGACAATAAAAGCAACGGATCAATGAAGTAGAAACAAAAACAAGGTAGTAAAAATTAACTTATGGCAATGAAACGTTGAATTCAGGCAACAATTTCACTGCAACTCGGTGTTCACCCAATCAAGAAGGATAAGCGCAAGTGTTGCTGTGTGGGTGGGACTAGCGAAAGGCATGATCGAGAGCGTTCCATTCTCTTGAAGTGCGGGGGAAAAAACTATGAAAGTAAGGGTTAAACCTTGACAGGGGACCGCGGACATGAACATTTGCATGGGTTCTGCGCGTAACCGTTCTCTGAAAGGAGGGTGGTAACTGAAGGGGTGAAGCACGTGACATAACATTAGAGAATAGGGTCATCCGCCTGTTTTTTCGCCTCTCAGCTAGTGTGGCAAGGCTAAGCTCACAAAGGAGACTTGTGACACTTGTGTCGCGCTTAAAATCACCAGTGATGAGACGAGCAGCGAGGCGCTGGACACGCTCCAAGGATGAAATATGACTGACCAAGAACGGGTCCCATACCTCACAAGCATATTCCAATACTGGTAAAACGAAGGTTTTGTAAGCAAGTAATTTGGCTTGACGAGATGCAGGGCGCAAGTTTCTGGATATGTACCAAAGAGTTTTGCGGGCTTTACCAACAATGGAGTCAATATGGGGGCCCCAGGACAGCTTATGGTCTAGGTGAACTCCGAGATATTTTACAACCAGACAGTTGGAAATAGATTTACCAGAAATGTGGTAACAAGTCGTGTTGGCGAAGGAGGGGGAGCCGGCCCGCCAAAACTCAATCCAGTTACATTTGTCTGGATTGGGTGATAATCCCCACCTTTCACTCCAAGCATCAATAGCTTTGAGGTCAGCTTGAATCTGCGCCACCGTATGGAAGCATCGGCAAGAGGCGCATACAGCACAACATCATCGGCAAACATTCTGATCCTACATTGTACGAGATCAGGGAGATCATTGATATAGAGAATAAAGAGGAGGGGACCTAGAACACTTCCTTGTGGGACACCTGTCTTGATGGGGCTGGACGTCCTTGAAAAACAACCATTGATCGACACAATGAAATGCCGGTTGTCGAGATAATTTTCCAAAATGGAAAGGAGAGGATCAGGGAAGCCGTAAGATTTCAATTTGGCAAGAAGAAGGGTGTGCGGAAAAAGATCAAAAGCTTGTTTGAAATCAATGAAAACTGCATGAACTGGAAGTTTGGATTCTAGCGACTCAGCAACGTCCTGCACAAAACCCAAAAGCTGAGTCGTGCAAGAGTAACCCCGCCGAAATCCATGCTGGTGAGATGAAAGGATGTTAGCTGAATTGCAGAATGACAGAATTTCTTGATGAATTAGGTGTTCGAACAACTTACTGCAGCTGTTGAGAAGAGATATAGGACGATAGGACAGAGGGTCAGATGGGTTTTTGCCAGGTTTGAGTATGGGCCGCACAATGGCTGTTTTAAATGCCGCGGGAAAGCAAAAGGTTTGATAGATCTTGATGAACAAAATTTCCAGAAATGGGGTAATTATAACAGCTGCAACTTTTAAAACTTGATTCGGGATTGAGCCAGGGCCTGATGACTTGGAACTTACTAGGCGTTTGAGCAGTGTTGAAATTTTGGTACTTAAGCTACCTCTGGAAACAGAAGAATAAGCAAAAATGGAGCGGGCCTGTGGGATCAGGGTGTCACACTCATTAGAACCGGCAGTGATGGTTGGAACGGCAGTGGAAGTGTCGTGGGCGTTCAAATGGATAGGGGATGCCAACTTGTCTAGACAATCGCAGATAAGATTGGCTTTGTAAGTGTCATCAGTAACGAAAGAACCAGAAACGGAACCAAGGGCAGGCGGAGAGGCATGCATCTTTTTTGTACTCATGTAGGACCAGAATGATTTGCCGTTGTTAATATGCATAGATCGCTCGATAAAAGTCGAAAAACGCTGTGAATTTAAGGCTTTTATGTCGAAATTGACCCTGTCAGTAAAAGCTTTGAGGCGATATCTTGTAACAGTTGAGGTGGAGCAGCTCAGCTCCCTAGATTTCTTCAGAAGCCTACGCTTACGGAGGTAAAGGGCACGAAGAGCCCCATCGACCCAGGGAAAATGAGGAGAGATTCGGACCTTTTTAGTTGGGATCATGGAAAGCAAAGTATCCAACATGTGAGATATGAAACACCAAAGTTCATCGGATGTGGAAGTCTCAGCGATCAGAGTGAAGCTCATAAACTCATTTCCTACATATCGCTCTATGCATTCCCAGTCTGCTTTACGATAGAGGCGAATTGTGCGGTAGCGAGGCACAGCCGAAGGAATAACTCGATGAAATGAACACAGAACTGCACTGTGATCACCGAGACCAGCCACAGGAGTTGGGGAACATGGATGATGGAAGTTGGTAAATAAAAGGTCCAGTGTACTACTGGCGCAATTTGGCCGACTGTAAGTTGGGAAAGAGACTTTTTGGGTGAGACTGAAGGTTAGTGCTAGGTCAACAAGAGCCCTCTCAACTGGTCGCATGGAATTGTTCGGCAGATGAGGTGCTGACCAATTAATATTGGGGCAATTGAAATCACCGGCAAGAATTAGATTACAAACGGAATGTGTGCCAACAAAATTCAATGTTTTTTCAATAGCATCGTGGAGATTTGCAAAACTGTCTATTCCAGTTCCTGGTGGGCAATAGACTCCGAAAAGAAAGTTCCGAGCATGTGAAAATTGTGGCAAAATTATCTCACAACCAACTAATTCAGCTGAGAAAGGTGGAAAAATGCCTGCCATCAGAGCTGCCACTTCATTTGGGAGGGGGAGGCTTTGAACCCGAGAACTATCAACTGCAGCAAGGACCCCTCCCCCGACCCGGCCAGGGCGATCAGCACGATAAACAACAAAATTTGGTGGGAAAACTTCTAAACTAGATATGTCTTTTCGGAGCCATGTCTCTGTCAGAACAGCAACGCTCACATTTAAGGAATGCAAAATGGTTCTCAACTCAGCACGCTTGTGTAGGGGGAGAATAGATCTGCAATTGCAGTTAAATAGAACCATACTTGAGAGGTCACCGTTACCCGTTTCAGGTACTGAAATACTGTTAACCGGGGACACATTCAAGTTCGTGGGTAAAATGTTTTGAGTAGTTGTGGCTAATCTACGAAGATTCATCAAATCAGAATCTCAAAGAAATTTCTTTGAGATTCAATGAAATTTTCTGTTGACTCAGAGCTGAGTTGGGCCACACGATTATGGAGCATTGTTCTCCTTGCGAGCCCAAATTGTGCAACAAGGTTCATGCCGAGCCACCGGCCCTATGTCTGTCAGCTCAAGATGGCAAATGAAGAAGGAGTGGAACTTAACCACCAATACTCGGCTCTGTTATAATCCGGCCTCCGCTGTTTGTTCGTTGTGTTTGGTTGTGTTAGGTTAGTTCTAATCTAACGTTACCTGACCCAACCTGATCTGTCTTAAAATCACACCTCGCATGAAGATAATTGATCAATGATCACATCTTGTGTGAAAACCGAGCCGAGCAATCTCGAAAAAACAATAAACCAATGGTTACCTACTCCAAAATTGGGAAATGAACCGTATCTGAAGAAGCCTGGTTTTCTGCAAAACGTGGAGGCCAGCAAAAATTCTGCTTGGTCAAATTAATCTACGGACTCTCCTCTATCTATTGGTGTAAAAACATGTCCACTTTTCTGTTCGGAAATGCGTTGAAAAAGCTTGCAAAAAGCAGCTTCTCAGCATTGAAAGCGCTATGTCTCTGCTTCTTCTTGCCATGGTGCGTGCGCGTGCGGCACGTTCAGTTTCTCGGTGGTGCGGTGCCGCATAGCAGCTCTCTATACGTATACCTCGTTGATTAAAACCTCTTATATATCCTGCATTTTGTGCGGGGCAGAGGATCCCAGGCGAGTGAGGGCACAATTGGACTTTGAAATCGACATCACATTCTGAGAGGAAGACATACGTTTCTCAACCTGAGAAATGTGCTGAAGAGATGCAGAAAATCACAATTTTAGGTACCTTTGAAGGTATTTCGTCAGCTGAAATATGAAGATTGTCTTTGTGGATTTTGGGTAAAATTTGGGATTCATGGAAGGTGTTGCGCAATGAAAATGTTCGGTGTAAAATTGATCAGAAAATCGTGGTCAGTCGTCCTGTAGAATTCTGACGGTGAAGTTGTGAGGAGCGGAGAGCCTTAGGCGTTTTTGAGTCGACGATCGATCGTGGCGATCGTCAAAGTGGAAGATCCTTCTCATGGAAGGATAGTCGTCTACGTAAAGTATTGATTGGCAGTCGCGTTGGAAAAGTCGAAGAGTGAAGTTGTGGAGAAGGGCAACTGACGAGAAGTTCGGAGGGAAGTGCGGATTCGATCGAATGCCGTAGACAGCCCAAAGTCGAAACTTGAGTTTCACCGTTCACGTGTTATTCTCGGTGAGTCAGAGTCCAGTGTCGCAAAACTTTAAAATGTGCTAATAATACTCTGAGAGAAAACGGGGAAAACTTTACCCGGGAAAACTCCACCCCTCAAACATCACATAACCTTTTTCTAAAAGTCTATTCTTGAAAACGGAGTGTTTGTAAATGGGAAAAATCATGGGTTTCAGCAATAAACGAAAAATTGAATTCTAGAAATTAAAACTTCTGTGTTGCTCTTATTCATCTCACGGCGGGGACACGATGTTGAGGTATAACGCTATATCGAGCAAAACGCTATATCTGGGTCGTGCCTTCCCACTCGCGAGTGGGAAGGCACGACCCAGATATAGCGTTTTGCTCGATATAGCGTTATACCTCAACATCGTGTCCCCGCCGTCAGTGTTGATAATTATCTGAAGTGAACCGAGGATTGCGGATGTCGACAGGGGCAACGAACTCGAACGCTGGGATTCAGGTTCAACTGCTGTGATCTATTTTGATGAGAGGAAACTTTAGTAATTTATGGGGAACACTTGGGAAACCATTGGGAGAAACATTTAGTGTGTACTTGAGTGGACCACGGGGAACTTCTATCTCATAGAATTTTGATTTGGATCGAGATCCAGTGCTGCGAACATTACACTTTATGGGAACCAAACGTGAGAATTAATTTGGGATTTTTTTGTGTAAGGCTGATTTCAATAACCATCGCCTTTGGGTGCTGAGACATTAACCTAATGAGGGTCTCATGAGCTTTTCCCGAGGGATAATTTTCATTTGGGGCGAACAGAGTAGCAGAGCACTTTGGAAGAAGGTTGCCTTTTATTCGGAGTTCGAGTTAGCAGCTCGACATGTAACCAGTGTCAATTTTGAAGCGTAATCAGATCCCAGGGAAGTGGGATCATATTTGGTGGTCCTGAATAGCAGGACGAGTTTATCTGTGTGCGAGATATAACCCTTATAAAAGGGAGTTCAATTTCAGTGGTCCTGAAATAAGAGGACAAGTGTTACAACAGTTAGAAAATATCAGTGGTCCTGAAATAAGAGGACAGGTATCTTCTCAAGTGAGTCGCCCAGGATTCTAGGGCGTTGTGATATTATCAAAAGTTCCTGATGAGAAGTCATACCGTCGGCACAAGCGCCGGAGTTGGTACAAGTGAGCCTGAAATAAGAGGCTATAAATTCAAATTGGTTTTAACGTGGTCAAATGACAGAAAAGTCCAGTGGAGTGCTATAATTTCCCCAAAGAATTAGTTTCCCCGAAAACTAAAAACAACTTGAACGAGAGGTTCCCCTAATTCTTCAATCTCAATATCTGAAGGTCCCCAAGGAAAGGCGAATTCCTCCCCACTGGCAATATGAAAAAAAACATTTGTTTGGAAAAAGGCACAAATCGAAGAATTACGCCGTTGTTACTAGAAAACATAAAAATGGAATTATGCCCTTCTTCCTAAAAAGGATTCAACTATAAAAGACATGTAGCGTTTCAGACATGAAAAATGTTCAGTGCAATTTTATTGTTGATCCGTATAAGAATTGTTTTGTTTAGCTAGTCACCAACACCAACATTTTTGGTGGCTTGGAAGGTCACGGATTGGGACGAAATTTGTCATGGTCATTGAGGATTATGGGACGAGATTTGTCATGGAAGGTCATTGAGGATGGGACGAGATTTGTCATGGAAGTTCGTTGAGGATTATGGGAAGTGATTTGTCGTTGAAGGTCATTGAGGATTGTAACGAGATTTGTTATGGAAGGTCATTGAGGATTAGGACGAGATTTTTCATGGAAGGACATTGAGGATTGTGACAAGATTTGTCATGGAAAGTCATTGCGTAGTGGGACGAGATTTGTCATGGAAGGTTATTAAGGATTGGGACGAGATTTGTCATAGAAGGTCATTAAGGATTGGGACGAGATTTGTCATGGAAGGTGATTGAGGATTGGGACGAGATTCGTCATGGAAGGTCAATGCTTTGGACGAGATTCGTTATGAAAGGTCATTGAGGATCAGGACGAGATTTGTCATGGAAGGTCATTGAGGATTGTGACGAGATTTGTCATTGAAGACCATTGAAGATTGAGAAAAGACAAAGAGAATTCGTCATTTTTCTCATCAGACAGCGAATCTTTGTTTTTCATGGATTGTCCGCAAGAGGTCATCCCAATATAATATTCTAACGCATGATGGGTTAATTCTTAAAACAAGACTCAGCAAATCTGAGACGCGTCTCCGTTTTCTTCTCTCTTTTCGGAAAACGAAACTCAACGGGAGACGCGTCTCCGTTGAGTCACGTTTCTTGAGTCTCGTTTGATTTTTGTTTTCCATAAAGACAACTCGGCTTGGGTCTTGACTCTGTTGAGTCGCGACTCCACAGGGACAATATTCAAATCAACCTGCTATAGCAGGACAAAAGTTATCTGACCGCTAGCAGGATGATAGCTGGACAAACGTTATCATTCAAATTCCCGATGCGACTGCTGATTGAAACCCTCTGAAACAGACTCCTGAAGGTGAAGAGTTGTCACCTTTTTTGGCTGCAATAATAATTTATTGATCTTATAATCATTGTGGACAAATGGCCTGATTCGTCACTTGAAATTGGGTGATAAACGTGTATGCAATCTTGCAAAATAAACAAAAGATGTCACGTAAAAAAGTCGGTATGAAGTAGTGCAAGGAAAAAAAGTAAAAAAGAGAAAGCTACATGAAACATGAAGATCTCCACGCTTTGAACATTTTGATATCTTTAAAACTCTATCCGAAAAGGTGAGACATTTTCTGCAAGCAAAATTTTCTTCCGAGTTATGCAGGCTTGAACAAGCGAGAAAGCTTTTACGTTAGGCTTGCAGCATGTCCGGGTTGCTTATTTAAGAAATGAGTACGCGTTTGGGCCCTTTTCCATCTAACTCCGTGTTCCGACCCTCCAAAGACGGGTAAAAACGCTAGAAATAATGGAAAAAGGTTCGGTTAGGTCAGGTTAGGTTTGGTTAGAGTCGGTTTGGTAAGTTAGACAGGTTAGGTTTGGTAGATTAGCTTTATTATTCACTTTTTCGACACGCGCAAAATAGGGACAGGCCCAAACGCGTACTCATTTCTGAAATTCGCGTCCGGGTTGCACGTAGGACAATGAGTTGAAAAATGCATAATTGGTTTGTTTTCGACTGTGTTTGCATAGTCTCTGCGTTGATCGAAGCCCATTACAATGAATCTCTCTCAGTCATCGAGCGCAGAGCATTTCCGAAGCAGGATCCCAACCATAATTACTTAGCGCTTTGAAAAGTTGTGTGGCACGAGCAGCCTTACCCGAGACTCGGTGACTTTCCATTGGCAAAAAAACCCTCGTGCGCCATTTGGCATATCCTAAAGACCTTTAAGCTGAAAGAGCAATTAGCAAAAAATTGATCGTACGCATGTTGTGGCATATCCTACCAGGCCTCTGCGCTAGAGGTCTTGTCAAAAACACATATATCCCTCACGACGCATAAGTAAAATGTTGTAGAT
>JASGXE010005939.1:0-22498 GCA_030068105.1 Sinentomon sp. SZTP_YWyxl | reverse complement strand
GGATTTGTGTGGTGTAAATTTCATTTCCATGCACAACGCTCATTCGTTTTGCATTGTCGCGAAAGGTGCATCGATCTGTTGAACTGGCTATATTGAGTCGACGCTGGGCTCGAAATCATGTCATTTCCGGTTCCCCACTTTGAGAGTAGGTACGAAACGGGGGGGCAAGTATGGTGTCGAGACAGGTATCAGAACGCCCGTTGGACCTAAAACGGAGTGGACACGCTGCCGCACAAGCGTGGCAGCTTTTAGTGTTTCCAATGCCTTTACCTGCCACATGGCACCTGAAATCACAAAAATCGTCCGCAAGAGGCAACGAATAAAAAACAATTTCGAAATATCATGAAACCAAATAAATTGATTGTTTTGAAAAAGTTTAATATTCTCATAGAAGATGGCGCCACATGTATGAACTGTTTGAAATGCATCTTCTGGAGTATTTCGCCGTGGTTTGGGTATGCATCAGTGGACAAAATTCTGGATCAGCACACTCCAATCAATTACAGCACTCATCAGCAAACGTAAATGAGATTTCAGAGCGCGAAAATTCACCGACGAAAAATATCACTCATCAGTGACTACATTAAGGCGTCATAGATTTCTGCTGCGCTTGATGTTTCGTATAATTAGTCAACCTTGTACGTAACGTACAATTACTGTTTTTTGTAAGACCCGCAGAAATGGGGTCCGATCATTAGAAAGTCAATGGATGGCAAATCCAAGCAGTGTCTGCTCGAAGTTGAGAGATTTTGGGTGCTAATGGGACTTGCGCCTGGGAATTCAAGATATTTTGCGATTTCCAAGTGGCATGCGTCTTTCCGCTGGTCGCTTAGATTGGTATTATGGATTTCGGACAGAACTTCGGATGTGTGTGCGAATGCTTGAATTGAGTTTTGGCATCGTGATTATCCACGAGCTGTAATAAAGCAAGGCATGTCCAAGGTCATTCTCGGATAAATCAGCAAGAGGAAGAAGCCATAAACAACTGGCGAGCTTGTCACTGGAAGAGAATGAGGGACAGAGTCGAATGCTTTTGTGAAATCAATCAGCACGAGCATACGCTTTGCTCTCGCGCATGAGAAGTTCCCGCGTCATGAGCAAACTCGACAAGCTGAGTGAGGTGACAGAACCCCACGTTGGAAGGGCGAAAAATTGACATGATTCCAGGAGAGTGGGCGGGAGGGGTGAAGGAGAGGGAGACAGAGATGGGAGGAGGAAATTTCAAATTCCAAACTGCCGGATTGAAGGCATATTTTGGTCACTCCCAGCAGTCTGCAGATCAGGGCCTGGTAACGCCCGCCAAATGAAAAAACAAAATAGGACAGCATGTCCGCAAAGAGCAGCATATGGTGGGGGAGAGGGAGTGGAAGGGTATAGAAAGGTTGGGAATGAACACCTTTCTGACAATCTTTCAACCGCATTAAAATGGCTCCGAAAATAAGGACAGTTCGAATTAAGGGTTCAACCCGCAGCACTCAGGAGTTTGTTGGGGATGAAATAAAATCCAGAACATTTCCAAGTCTGAACTGCTAATACAGACAGCACCTCTCTTTACATGATCCGATACACATAGATCGACGGAAATTGGCTGATATGCTCGACGAAAAATGTAACTCGCGGCAGATACTCGAATAATTCAGGGATTTCTTTTTACAAGGCAGATACAAAGACACACACACACACACTCTAAATAAGAGGTTTCCGTTGGTAACACCTTTTGGTGCACAGTTTTTACACCGTCATTGATAGAAGTGCTCGGAACATTTAATGTGTATGGAATGCTATTTTCTTGTCATAAAATTGGAACACATGCGATTTGGAACACTCCATATGCTCCAAATCGTGTATGTGTTCCAAATTTGTGACAGGAAAACAGCGTTCCCAGCACACATTATGTGTTCCTGAAAAAGGAGTTCCAGATGTGTTCCAAATGGAAACAGCTGATTTAGAGCGTATGCATAACAAACTCGAGGGTTGGTAAAACTTCCGAATGTTACTTTATTCCGTCAGACAAATCTAACGATATAAACGCGGCTTTACGTGTCAGGCAAAATCAACCGCTAAGAAACGCCTTCTGAAAGCACGCCATCACCTGAAACAAAACCAGTAAAATAGCATTCAAGACAGCTTTCACGCAAACAGCTGTCCCGCGAAATGAGAATAAGCTGGATCAAAAATAAGCAGAAAACGCATTGGAATTTTTCCTTGCCAAAACACGCTTATTGGCTTTGCAAAATTCCCGATGGCGTTGTAGTGCAATAATAATATTGGCAGTCAATGAAGCCGAATTCCTTTTTCTATACTCTTTATCCTTTTCGACATTTCTCGTTTTCGTCGACTGTGCAAGGTGCTTCAATACTACGGACAAGAGAAACATTTTTTCCAGTGTGCACCATTGTGCATGCCGACCTTGTGGAAATTTTCGACAATCTATGATGTTTGACGGCAAACTTGCCACCGAAAGTGCAAGGAACATCCAAACCAAACTATAGTGACAATATCCCTACAATTTTGGTGTCAATGTTGCCACCAAATGGTGACAAATTCCAGAGAATCACCACCGGTTTCGTGGCAATTTCTCCAGTCGGCCACTTATTTGCCACTTTATTGTGCCAATTTGCCACCATAATCGTGAGGAAATTGTCTCCATGGCATGGTGAGTATGCTTTTGCCACCATTTGATGGCAAGTTTGCCATTAATTTTTACAGGGTATAGACACAATGTGACGACTAAATTACTTCACCCATGCATAACTCCCTCAAGTGTTGCCTCAAAAACTTTTCAGATATTGTTTCTTTTTCTCTCATTCCGGCTCAGTAGAAATAAAAGTGTCAGATTGCATGAAAGTACACTCTAAACCTGAGGTTTCGCTATGGAACACCTTCGGAACACCATTTTTAACATGGGCTTAGATGGGGATGTTCTTTTCGGAACACTTTTTGGAACACCTGACGTGTTCTTGGACCACCATTTTCTTGTCATTCTTGGAACACCATTGTCCTGTCACAAATTTGGAACACATAAGCGATTTGGAGCACATGTGGTGTCCCAAATCGCATTTGCGTTCCAAATTTGTGACAGGACAATGGAATTCCAATGAGAATGACAGGACAATGGTGTTCCAAGAACACGTCAGGTGTTCCAAAAAGTGAACCCAACCCCTTCCCAACCCCTTCCGAAAAGAACACCCCTCTTCAAGAGGGGTGTTCTTTTCGGAAGGGGTTGGGGTTTTGAAGAAAAAAGTCGAATTTAAAAAGTCTAAATTTGAATTACCCCAAAATGGACTCAATTCCTCTTAATCCTCAGCCTTAATTCAGAAATAGTTGGGGTCTTGAAGAAAAAGTCTTATTGCCCCTTCATGGAAACAACGCGGAAAAATACATAACTTTCTGTGACGTGTGTTGCCTATGCTTGATATCGGGAAGGGGTTAATCACTCATTCCCCCTGAATTGTTGGGCAAATCTCATGGTCCACTGCAATACGCGTAACTTCGGTTTGAAATTCGTTCGGGGCACACAATTCTGCAGATGGGTGTCAATTTTCATGGCGGACAAAACTTGCCACAAAATGACCACATTTTGGAAATTTTGGGTTGAAATGTCCCCTGATTTCAGACTTTCTATTGTGGCCAAAAGAAAAAGTCGCCTTCGTGACATGGGCTTAAAACTTGGAAAAATATCCAAAAATTAGCTGAAAATGAACTGAAAATTTCACTGAAAAATAACTGAAAAACAATCAAACATTTGAGTGAAAAAATAACTGGAAAAGTAACTGCAAAAATTAACTGAATAATCTGAACAACAAACTGAAAAATTTCTGAAAATTTGGTTGAAAAATTAATTGAAAAATAACTGAAATTTTTTTCGCTGAAAAATATACTGAAAATTTTCTGAAAAATTTGGCTGAAAATTACTGAAAAAATTGGCTGAAAAATTACTGAAAATTTCCTGAAAACTTCGGCTAAAAAAAAAACTGAATTTTATTAAATTTACTGATTTTTTTTACTGCGGGCTTCCCTGTCTATCGTCAGGCACCTTCATCATTCTGCGGGCTTCCCTGTCTATCGTCAGGCACCTTCATCATTCGTGGTCTCTGAGCCCTCTGACCCGGTTTCCGTCGTGGGTCTCAACCGGATGAGATGAACTCCGGCTCTCTCTCTCTCTGCCGTGCGACGCTTGATCCGGTCTGACTTTTTGCCAGGTTATATTGAGACATATCTACAGGATGTCTTGAAATCCCATATATCTACAAATACCGTTCGTAGTGACTCCTGTGATTTGGCAAAAACTGCATTCCCCTTCTCCCTCCATGCGATTTTTACAAATAATATCGCAACTTTAGCTGGCAGAGAGCCTTTCGTGCAAGATTGCTTTGTTGGGACCCGATGCTCGCAACATCTGATTGTTTTTTGAAACAAAAAAATTATTTCTTTGTCTTTAAAGATAACTCAACCTGACTTGACGCGATTACATCTCGGGGGAAAATGCTCGCTGGGGGCCTCGGAATGCCACCTAAACTTGTGATAGCATTTGTAAACATGCTTCTCGGAGATGGGTCTGTCAAAAGCTGGATGCTATTTTCCATTTAAAATTCGGTTTTGCAAAAATTTAAGGTTTTGCAAACTGCGCCCTTCGTTTCTTTCTCGTCCGTTCGATGAAAGACCAACAGGCGACACAAATGGTGATGTACAGTGGCGATAAAATTGCATGCACCATCCAGTGTGCTTTTCCAAAATCGGTCATTGCCTTCGTCGTCAGAAAAGTACCCCGTTGACGCAAAGACAAAAAATGGGAAACTTTTATTGCTACGGAGTGGTGCCTTTATGTATAAAGTGTCGTTGCTATCCGGTTTGCGTGCGTGTGCGCGTGTGTGATGCAAATCGTACACTGCTCACAATTGTTCTTCGAACACATTATTAACTCGAGTGCCTTGAACAAGGTTTAAAATTACCCCAGCAAAGCACATATCAGTCCTGTAACCCGTGAAATTATAAAGCCAGTTTTGCAGAATTTGCATTGCTCATTAGTTTGCCATGACCTTATGGTATGTCTCCAATTTGCAAAGAATGATTGCGGCCCGTGCACATTGCCAATTCAATGGACAGATTTGTGTTGAGAAAATTTCATTTCTACATTTCAATCATTTCATTTTTACATGCGCAACGCTTATTCCTTTTCCATTGTTGCATTGGTGAAAGATGCATCCGTCTGTTGAATTTGCTCTGTTGAGCTGAACCTGAGGGTGAGTTGCAATGTGGAATATCCCGCCGACTGATATGTTGACCACCCTGTGGATTCCTTTGCAAAGAACGGGCTGGCAGGCCCGAAATAAATACATAAGGATTGGCCATTCGACATTCGATTCGCTTCCAGGAAGCGACGTTAGGATTTCTCTAGATCTAGCTTTGGAGGATGGATTTTGATAGGGGGTCACCTTTATAGGCATGAGCTTATAGACTTGTCTTATACACAGCCATTCTAAATACTCGGGCCATATGAGATTTTTGTCAGACTTTTTAAGCACGGGGCAATGTTATTCCCCATCTGGTAAGCGCCGTTAAATGCATTCCTTGGTGTAATGTGTTTTGCGGCGCATATGAAATGGGGAATTACATGGCCCCGTGCTTTCAAAAGTCTGAAAACCTCTCCTATGGCCCGCCTATTCTGAATGGCTCTGTATACCTATATTATAAGCTTTCGATATTCGAAGAAACATGAATTCAAATCGGAATCCGGAATCGAATCAAATTCAATAGAGAAACGGATAAACTCAACGAACCGAGCATTTTAGAAGATGTTTCAAGTTGGGAATGATGCGGAGAACTTTAGTTTCTGCCTGCTTTGACTTCACGCGCATACAGCCTATTTTCATGGAGAGCTCCATCGACTATCCGCTGCATTGCTGATGAAAATTATGCGCAATAGAAATGAAAGTTTTTTTCATAGTTGAGCCAGGCATAACGATATGCATCGACAAACTGCCACTGTGTAAAGGCTTATATAAAGTTGATTCAGGGGACGTTCAGTATATCGGATTGTTCCCCTCACTAAAAGCAAAACCTTACAATTTGTGCCCGAAATTATGGGAGTGGGGCAAATATCTCCTCGATCACATTGCAGTTTTCAGGCTGAAACAAATGCCATCCATCAATATGCCAGCAAGCGCAGGTTTTGGTGCACTTTCATGCCTTACACGAAAGTTATGATGTTTTGAGGCGCATGTTGCCATGATGATTTTTAATGGCGCCTGAGTCGGTCAAGAACTCACTCTTGGCAAGGAGTACAAGCATGTGTGTGGTGGAGGAGTGTGCGTGGAGGAGTGTGCGTGGTCGGATATCCCGAATGGTGTGGGCGTGTGGATGCGCTCTTGGAAAAAAGCATTTTTGCACGCCTTGCATACACCGAGTGAGATCAGGCCCGCCCCCTTGCCGCGTGCGTCTTGCATGTCGCGTTTTTTCCTCGCAGGACCAGGAAAGGTCGCGACAATCGCAGGCGAAAAGAATCAAACGCGCGGCATGGTGTATAGTGGCGGAGGAATGAATGGGTTAATATCGTCATGTGTTTTCCAATTTTACTGTTGCCTCCGAATTTTTTTCCTCTTTCTTTTTGATCTTATGCAGGAGGTAGAAATTAAAGTGCCCAATTGCAACAAAGCGTTCTGGAGTGGCCAGATTTTGACCTCGGTTTCTAAAGAAGATCTTCCATTTGTGCAGCACAGAGTTTTTGCTAAAATCTGAACAGTTGCAATTTTTACATGTATGAGTAGGTACCAACAGTATAATTCTACCGCCGCCATACACACGTGGAAATGTCGCACGCGGCTACACTTCGGGCGCGAGAAGGCAGCAACGCGACGGAATCGAGTGCATATGTGAACCGGCCTTTGATGCTCACATCTCGAAATTGTTTTGTTGGTCATGAGCCTTTCTAAACGCTGCCTTCTAATTCACGTTCCATCACTGACCAAGAAGACTTCCAACCACTGTTGCCACGGCAACGGGTCCGCCCTCGCCGCAATGAATTGATTCACCGAGGCAAAACATTGACGAATTCAATTTCGGATGAATGAATATATGCTTCCGATGCATGGAGTAAGAATAGATAAAGAGGAGCGAACAGTTGTGTTCTGCCGTTGTCGGGTTGATCGACACAGAAAGCGCTGTTCGCTCTAAGCGTTCGAATGACGCCTTTGACTCGACACCTCAGAATGACACCGTTGACTCTGTTCGGACGAATGCCGCAGTTGACTCCGTGCGTCAGAATGATACGGCTGACTCCGCGTGCGTCTGGGTGACACCTATGAATCCGTGCGTTCGAATGACGTCGTTGACTCCGCGTGCGTCCGATTAACACCGTTGACTCCGTGCATCTGAATGACACCGCTAACACCTTGCGTAAGAATGACCCCGGTGACTCAGTGCGTCCGAATGAGCCATTGACTCAGTGCGTCTGAAGGACATCGCTGACTCCGTGTCCGAATGACGCCGTTGACTGTGCGTCCGAATGACGCCTTGACTCTGTGAGTCCCAATAACGCTGTTGACTCTGTGCGTCCGAATGACGCCGTTGACTCAGTGCGTCTGAAGGACATCGCTGACTCCGTGTCCGAATGACGCCGTTGACTGTGCGTCCGAATGACGCCGTTGACTCAGTGCGTCCGAATGTGCCATTGACTCCGTGCGTCTGAAGGACATCGCTGACTCCGTGTCCGAATGACGCCGTTGACTGTGCGTCCAAATGACGGCTTGACTCTGTGAGTCCCAATAACGCTGTTGACTCTGTGCGTCCGAATGACGCCGTTGACTCCGTGCGTCCGAATAACGTCGCCTGGTGGGAAATTTGGCCCCCAGAGAATATGAATACTGCACCCAAGAATTCTAAATTTCACAATGTCTGAATCGTCTGAGGACTCCACCAACCGAGCCCCCGCCAGGGGTGCCGTCCCTTGGAACTCCGCTGGCTCACCCCCAAAGACCTCGAGAACGAGGGTGCTCCGATCCCAGAACCCCGGACTTTAGGTGCCAAGGTCCTTCACTGAGAAGCGCCCCCTTCTAAAATCTGATGTGACGCCCATATGGAACAAACAAGTGCGTTCAAGTTTTGCAGTACGTGCGGAGTGTTCCATATCACTTATGTGTTTCCATTTTTGCTCCCATTTCTGTGTGTTACCCTTACCACTTGTGTGAAAATGTGTGAGAAAAGATGTTCCAAAAGTGTCCCAAGAGTGTTCCAAAGTTGGTCCAAAGGTGTCCCAAAAGTGCTCAAAGGTGGTCCAATGTTTCCGAAAAGTGTTCCTGGGGTGGTCCAAGGTTTCCCAAAAGCGTTCCAAAGGTGGTCCAAAGGGTTCCCCAAAATGTTGCAAAAGGTGGTCCAAGGGTGACCCAAAAGTGTTGCAAGGTGGTCCAAAGGTGTTCAAAAGGTGGTCAAAAAGTGTTCCAAAGGTGGTCCAAAGGCATTCCAAAGGAGTTCAAAATGTGTTACGAACGGACATCTCGTATTTTGAGTGTAGACTTCGCAAGTCAATCCCGAAACTATACAGGCATTCACTAAGACATTCGTACACCCTGCGCTGGATGTTGTTATGGTTTAAAAATTATCATATTCAAATATTCGATTTTCAAAATTCAGATGCAAAATAAATATGAATATAAAATTCCCAGAGAAAATAATCCCCAGCCTACCAAACCCTTTCACCCTTTCACCAGGATCGAATTCCTCAAAATCCTTGATTATCAAAAACCACAACGGGTTTTATGTAGCCTATCGAAAAAGGGAGACGCGGAAGTCAATCCTTCCACGGATCCTCACATTTTTTTCAATCCTGCTTTTCTCGTATATTGGATACGGCTACAGAAAATTGAAAAACCCTTTAACCGGAACTCAAAAAAAACAGGGTGATTATTTTTTCCCTCTTTCGATAACGCTATGCAGCACCGACAAAGCAAAGCAGAACTCGCCGGCGACCATAATCGCCCGCGTCTAAGCATTGTCGTCTTTAACATTCCGGTCGACGCTCCGTGTATATACGAATACATGTTATACATGTTGCGTTTTTCATGTTATGCATACATATGTGTGTATACATGTGGTATGCATACATTATGCTATGCATGTGATACATCGCCATGGACACATGAAAGGGAACTGAGTGTAAGAAACTTTAATTTCTACTCATGCGATTTTCCATTTACAACCAATTATTGTTCAACAATATTTTCCATTTCTCTGTTTTCACTCAGCTCCCTTTAATTTGTCCAAGGAGACATGTCCTGCTTTTCATGTTTTTGCATGCTATACATGCTATACATGCTATACATTCTATACATGTTATGCTGTGCATGTTATATTATACATGTTATGCTGTCTTGGACTGGCGCACGTGATTTTTACAACCGCCCTGTCTGCTGTTGGGCCTATGTTTCATCCCAGACGTGTGCGCCGATGTGTGTTATTTCTCTTGGAATGAAAAATGGAAAAAAGGGGGGTAAAGGGGGGAGGGTGCAGGGAGAATGAAAGAAAAATATTTTTGCTAAAATGAAAACAAAACCGTTAAGACGGAAAATTATGCACAAAAGGGAGAAAAGGGTGCAGGCGAAGAATGCAAATACTGGCAAGGAATTTTTAGCCTTTTTCCGTTCATTTCCTCGTTCCTCGCTCCCACCGTTTCCTCATGCCATCTATCATTGCATACCAGCACGATATACACTGTTGATTTGATCATTCCGTTTGAAACACCTTTTCAGAATAGATGCATAGCCTGGATGGTTGTGGCAATTTCAGAACATTTCTTGAGCACGTGTAAAGAAAACAATGGCACAATTAGTATTATTATAATGAAAATTATTAAACTTCAATAAGCTGACACAAATGAATTGGTGACAGCGAGACGAATGCAAGCATTCCTAGTCAAATGATAAGATAATAGAAGACAAGGGATAACAAGTAAACAAATAAAGTGATGGAAGTTTTAAAAAACGCACACACAAGAGGTTCATTCATCAGGGTGTGACACCCAGAAGCCTGCGAGCTCGTGATATGGTTGGAGATGACACAGGGAGGTTGTTCCACTCTCTGATGCTTCTTGGCCGAAGAAGGAATTGAAGGCCACATTAGTTCTAGTAAATGGCATGGATATGGCAAGACCGTTATCTGTCCGGCGCTGCACTGACTTAAGGTGATAGCAATCCGGCAAAGGAAAATTGACGGAATTGCGGTTAGAATATCACTAAGTAAGCTTAGCCTGCGCTGTTTCCGTCTGCTAGCTAGAGTTTGGGAGGGCCAGTTCTTTATGCATATCTGTGACGCTTGCATCTCTTCCAAAACGGCCTGTTATAATTCGTGCAGCCTTTCTTTGGACCATTTCCAGGCACGAAAGAGATTCTGACAAGACGGACCCCAGACCGCTCCCGCGTATTCAACAATGGGTAAAACAAGTGATAAATACAAGCTTTGAGTTTGGCTTCCTTGTAAGAGTGGCGCATATTTCTAAATACAAAGGAAAGGGTTCTTTTGGCTTTCGCACAGGTGAAATTGACGTGGGTCCTTCCAAGAGTGGTCAACAGAGAGGATTACACCGAGGAATTTGAAACGTTTTACGCTTTCTATGAGCTGTCCTCCAATCTCGTAAATTAAATCGACTGTATTGGACATGGAGCGCTTGGAAAAGATCATTGTTTTAGTTTTAGTTGGGTTAACTCGCATACCCCAGGTGTCACACCAATGCGAAACCCGGTCGAGGTCAGATTGAAAAGAAGCTGAGTGTCGTTAGAATTTTTCAGTGCCATGTAGAGGACAATGTCGTCAGCGAAAAAGCGAATTTTCGAATGCACACCGTCGGCTATGTCGTTTACATATAGATCAAGAAGAGGTGAGGCCCCAAGACGCTACCCTAGCAGAGACGGGATATTCCCTCGATTGGCAGTCCCCAACTAAAACGGTTTGAGTCCTGTTGGCTAAATTATTTACGAAATGTACACTAGGAATTAAAACTGGTGAGTTCATTGACAGGACCGCCAGTTGCAGGGTCGAATCATAATCTCTCACGGAGTGTTTCGCTTTCATTATTCTTTGAGCAGCACGATGTCATCTTCTGACCACGCCCACTGGGGTCCATACGGGCAGCTTATGCCGATGCTGGTGGCACATATCTGAGAAAAAGGGAGGGGGAGAGATGTAGAGATTGTTGCTCTGATTGTTTTTCTTTCATTCCGAGGAACCCAAAACGAAAATGTGGGAAATGAGGGAGGGGAGAGATGCAGCACATTGTTGCTCTGAATGTTTTTTTTTCATTCCGAGGAACCCAAAACGAAAATGTGGGAAATGAGGGAGGGGGAGAGTTGCAGCACATTATTGCTCTGATTATTTTTCTTTCATTCCGAGGAACCCAAAACGAAAATGTGGAAATGAGGGAGGGTTAGAGATGCAGCACATTGTTGCTCTGAATATTTTCTTCCGTTCTGGGAAACCCAATCCGAAAATGTGAGAAATGAGGGAGGCGAGAGATGCAGCACATTGTTGCTCTGGATATTTTTCTCTCATTCCGAGGAACCCAAAACGAAAATGTGGGAAATGAGAGAGGGGGTAGGTGCAGCACATCATTGCTCTGAATGTTTTTCTTTCATTCCGAGGAACGCAAAACGAAAATGTGGGAAATTAGAGAGGGGGAGATGCAGCACATTGTTGCTCTGAATGTTTTGCGTCCGTTCTGCGAGGAACCTAAAACTAAAATTGGGGCTGCACCACCCGACTTAAAATGCTTGCGGAGCGTCAGGCTCGGCTACAAAAGGGGGCTTCAGTACTCGCGGTGATCGGGAATCGGGAGAACACCCCATCACGATTGACTTTCAGTCGTTATACGGCCATCAGAAACGCATCCTGATCAATTGAGCCCACTTATGTTAAAACCCTGCAATTGGCGACGAAATTACATTACCCATGAACCGACATGCATATGTTATTCCGAATTTACTTGGTGTCATGGACCTCCAAAACCTTACCACTTCACTTTCTTTTTACTCGTGTTCGGTAGCAGAAATTCAAAAGCGTCTGGTAAGACTTTCTAGATCAGTCAGACTTGAACTTGTCAGATGAAATGGTGCTTTAGTTTCCACCAGGTGTAGGCCCAGTTTGGAAAAGTTTATCAGAAAACGCCATTTTTTACGTGTGCATGCACAGATGGATAAAATAATCACAAACATCACGAAATGAACATGCCGACTTTCTCGGATCGCCCCGATCGGTGAAGAAACCTTGATTGGCAATTTTTGGTGAAATCAGTTTTTTAGGAACACCCTGTACACGATGACTCTGGCTCCCATGTGTACGTGTATGCCTATTTCAGCTTGAATAATTTTGCCTTTCTTGTCACGTTTCACCCTGAGTCATTTTTTCAATGCAAACACCCCAGAGGTGGGGGTAGTGAGAATCAGCACCCCCATGTCAATGTGCGCGCCCGCCTGTGTGAGCGCGTGCGTGTGTTTGCTGAACTCGTTCAGAATGTAGGCGGCAACTTGGCCTCTGTAAGAGGGAAGCCAGTGGGGTTGCCTGGGGTCGAGTCGAGTTGAGTTGTGCTCCGAGCGTGTCTTAGACGTCTCCAAGGGAAGAAAAGGATCCCGTGTATAGCCTGGTGTCAGCGACGTGTTGCATGTGTACAGGGCGTTCTATAAATGCCATTTCATCCTGGCGATGAATGTGTTTGAATGAACCCGCTCTGCCCAAATAACGAACCGCACAGAATTTTCGGACAAACGGCCGCATTTCCAACAGTTACATACTCACCGTCAACTCAATGGCCAAACGGATAGATACGTGTTGTGAAAATTTCATTTCTATGCACAACCCTATTCCTTTTCCATTGTTGCATTGAAAGATGCACCCGTCTGTTGAATTTGCTATTGAGTTGAAATGTGGGTGAGATGCGTTGGAGAACATGGCGGTCAATGATGTGAAACGTTCGTCCAAAATCCAATGCGTTGGCTTGAAGTACTTTTTATGAGGTGGGTTTTCCCTTGATGGCTCGACGAAAGCGCGAATTCCTAGCACCCCTGTACCCATCTCCCACAGCCATAGACTCCGCAATTCGCAACTGAGCCAAGAATTTCCTCGGCGCGCTCCTCGAAGACAATTTTCTTAGGGTTTTGCTACAATATCCCTGACAGTTATGCCGAAAATGAAATTTTGGTTCCTTCGCCTGCCATGGCAGCACAGAGCGGAACGAACCTCCCCTTTCAGAATTCCGAGGGAGTTGGGTCCCCTTGACAACCGCCCCCTTCTCCCCACTGCAAACTCATCCTCCCACCTTCTTTCTTCGATCCCCTCCTCCCGGCAGTTTCAGTTTACTCATGTACTCTGGTGACATTAGCAGACGTGATTGAATTTGCTAAAATTTAATAACAATGTCTCTTTTTTCCCCCTTCGTTCTCAACTGCTTTTTCTCTTTCGTTAAACTCTTCCTTTTCCGGTCTTCTTCGCCGGTGACCTATGACCTGGGTTAAAGGGTATAGAATCCTCACATCCGAGTTTGCAAAGCTGTTATGACAAAGTAACCTCTGTTCGGTCGTATATTGTCCTTCGGTCTTTGGATCCAACCTTTTCGTTCAGAGGGCCCTTGTCCAAAAAAGTGGTTCGAAGACAAATGCGCCACCAGCTTCAAAAAGACAAAAGCCCCACCAGCTTTCTCAAAAGCTTATTCAAAAAGACAAAAGCCACCAGCTTCAAAAAGACAAAAGCCACTCGAGCTTCGCAATTCAAATGGTTGAGAATTCAAGTGTGCCAATATGCCAATTTACCTGCGTTGGTGATGTGGATTATGCATTTCACTGACACCGTGGCCGATGAGCCATGAACCACGAACAAGGAACCGAAACGATTAACCATAAGCCAGAAACCATGAGCACTGGTGGCCATGAGGTAAAATGAACCACGAACAAAAAATCGCAAAAACCGTTAACCACGAACAATTAACCATGAGCCGCGAACAACGAATAATGAACCATCAACCTCGGATCATCAATGTCCTCATCAAAGGTCAGCGAACCATCAGCCATCATCAGCAGTTTTGCCAGGATTTCGAAATTGGTGGCGGTGTGAAGAATTCCGCAGGGGGTCTTATCTCGGTGAAGGATCTGGGAGCAGCCCAGACGGGGGGGCTGGGGGGCGTAGCCCCCAGTAATTGGGGTTTGGGGCATCGCTCCAGCGGGGTCCCAAGTGACAGAGCCCCTGGTTGGTGTCTGGAGGCGGATCCCCCAGAAGCTGAAGAAATTTTGAAATTTGAACGTTCAATTTGGGGGCAAATTGGTGTTCGAGAGGCCGAGTTTCCCGCTCGGGCGAGCTAACAGCACGGGCCAGCTGTGTCTTGCTGACAGCTATAGCCAAACTGATTCGATTCACCATCCTCTCGAGGGTGTTGGCCAATTTTCTGAGGCGAGGGTACGTAATTTTCTGGGGGTTGAGGACCCCCCTAAGAGGTCCGGCAAAAACTCACTGACCATAGTCATGTTAAAGAGTCATCATGTCCATTCCCTTGGATTTTTATCTAATCAAATATTTTAAATTTAAGTGTTTGCAAGCAGTGGTCGGCATTGTGAATGGATCAGCAGGCGGTAAGACCACGTCAAGGAATTAAAAACAAAGTCAGAGTTTTTTGTGACTTTTGTGTTTAACCTCTTGGCGTGTCGTATCGCCTGCTGATCTGTCCGAGTATTTTAAATTTAGCTTGGCCCTCCGTTGCTCCAACACGAACATACAGATGCACAGTCACCTCGAATGTTGGTTTTTTCGATCGCAGTTTCCGCGAAAACGGCTGCACCTACAATTGTGGTGCAATGGATATTTTGGAGCCTGGTTCTCTTGCGCTTCGTTTGGTTCCATTGGGTTCTCCCAAATTGACACCCCTACACCCTTTTTGGGGAAGGGTAGTTAGGGTTGTTTTCTATGCTGCTCATTATCTCCGAAACTGTGTTTCGGAGGTCCATGGTTTTAATCACAAAGTTGTTCATTTCCTTGATCTGAAGGCGCCAGAAGTGATACGACTCAAATCCATCCCTTGGCTTCCGTTTTTGGGGTGGTTTTCTGTGGGAAGGGGTAGAGAGGTTGGAGGGGCGTTTTTTCAGCAGGCAGGTGTTCTTCGTGTCTCGGATGATGGGGCCTGATATCTCAGTCTTCTTGCGATTCGGTGAAGCTAGATTTGGGGTATGTGAAGGGTTGCAAGGGGTGATAATGGAGATACCTCCGTTTTCGCGGAAATTTGATCGAAAAAATCAACATTCGAGGTTACGTCACCTTTTCACCTTGTGCCATCTGATTCTCATCTTCTGCTTTTCACTCTGTACTGACTCCAAAACATTCATAGCTGCACAGATCCTTACGGCGTGACATGCTCTCTTTGTCCTCTCCATATGCTCTTAAGCTTGCGAAAATGGTTTTAAGGAAGACGCGTCGCTAATCAAATAAGACCGAATTCGCAGCAAACAAAGCCACGCGGATATTACCGCCAAGGGAAGGAATTAGCTTGCTCCGGATGTTTTGGCCCTTGCCGGCATGGCAGTCAGAAGAAGGCACGAGGAGTGGTATTTCTTTGCCGAGACTTTCGCGGCCCTTAATTGCCCTTAATGCAGCCGGTGAGCTACAGCTTATGCTTGCGCGGTTGGACTATTTTTTAGGGACCTGAATAAGGACAAAGGATGTGAAGGCAGATATCCGCTTTGGTTACCTCCTTATTCGAACCCTTATTTTCTGCTTCCTGGTGCTGTGGGTTTCCTGAGATGCAGATATGCGTACTTCGGGAACGCTATCCCGCTATCCGGACCTTACAGGCTTATATCAATATCAGTAAGGATGACGAAAAGGAACAGGCGGACACCAGCGAATAGGTTGACAACAATCAGGCAGTACGCAGTGAGGTTTCATCCCCACTCCAGTTGCTGCGTGTTCTATTGTCCATTTCCTGTTTATTTTTTCTTCGGCGATATTTTAAAGGACTTGTTTTACAAGGGGTGATCTAATTTCAACAGGGCTTGGTGCAATTGCACGCCTCACACGAGTGTCATGATGTTTTGCGGCGCATGCTGCTATTGATTCTAAATGATGCCTGAGTTGGTTGTGAACGCCCATGTATGTTCGAAGACTTTTGATAGGAGTGTATATCACTGATGATCTTGTTTAAACCTACACTGAAAATAAAATGGTGTAATTTTACACTTTTTTGTCCACCAAGTAACCCCTTTGGGGTGTAAACATGCCCAAACGTGTTATGGGTGAACAAAAAGTGCAAAATTACACCATTTTATTTTCAGTGTCTTTTTTTGATAAGAACAAACCCAAACAATAATTAAATCAAACGATTGAGTTTTGGTGGTTTGGTTGGTCAGGATGTTGGTGTATTGGATGCTCCCAAATGGCTGCCTATGCCACACATTGATATCCGGGGTTCGAATCCCCATATTCAATAAGGAAATTGGTTTTCTCTTCCGTTCACGATCCCGATAATGCTGCTTTGTGGCCCCCACTCAGAGAAATCTCCATGGGCATAGTCATGAGATTTCAAAGGCTGTATATGTCTGAGGGCCTCCAATCGTGTCTCTCCTTCTCCATACACCGACTCGAAACCCTCTCCCGCAGGACGATCGTAAAGACTTGCCTCTTTTAATCCCGCAAAGCCTAGAGCATCCCCACCCAACTTTAGATCTTCCTGATGAGTTTGGAGGTAAGTTCACCTCTTTTAATCCCTTGGGACTTATTTCCAATATGAGGCATCTGTGTGCATACGACCCGCCAAAACCATTCGATCATATTCGGGCATTGCCGCAACTCAATGGCGTTATTTAGAATCAATGTTTGTTAACATGCGTCGCAATAAAACAGCATGCCATTCGTGTAAGGCGTGAGAAAGCATCAAGTCTCGTTGAAATTTAATGGACCCTCTCTAACCTTAGGAATTCACTGTTTCTGGTCGTAGATTGTTGGAGGGCCCTGTACATCCGGGAATAAATCATCATTGTTTTCTTCCAAATGCAACCAATGCGATTCTTGTATTGTACATGCTCTATTTCTGCACGGGAATCGTTTTATGTTTCAGCGAAACTTTCCTCCATACCGATTGGCACGAGTGTGCGCGTGCTATGAGTGCACGGAATGCATTCCGAAATGGTGGAATAAAGCCTTTATAGTGGCGACGAAATTACACACCCTCACATGTGCTTTTCCCCATTCACGGCGAATTGCCGCGGAGGCTTTCTTCGCTGTTTTTCCTATTTTTCAGATTGCAAAAATAAACGCGCAAAAATCGGGCCCAAAAAATTTCAGATGCTCAATTTTGGCCTCGATTCTGAAAAAAGTATCGGGTGGCATTGTAAGAAATCGCGGATTTTGCGTTTGGTCCAATGGCTTTCGATTTGGCCTCACTGGAGCACACACCCTTCGCAAATGGGTTTTTTTGTCTCATTTTCAGATGAAGGATGGGAAAACCTGTCGGAGACTGAAGGTTTACAAAACTGCTTGCCTTTCGCAAATGGCAACAAGATCACCACAATCTCTTTTATGCAGCTCGTATTGCGTTGTCTTGCGATTCAAAACGTCCCTTCCGACCGACACACAATCATGCCATAATTGAAACACCACACCCGCGCCCGCCTCCTCTTTGTTCCATCTGTTCTACAGGTCTTTCTCGTATTTTCGCTGGCTCCTGCCCTTGCAATTTCTCTCGCGACGCCACACATTTCTCCATGTTGCAATGCCCATATGATGAATTGAAGATTTGTTGCATCTGCTCCACGTTTTTGAGGCATCAGAAAGCACTGTTGCAGACACATCTTTAAATCTATAACTAAAAGCAGCCGTGCAAATACAGCAACCATCGCAGCCCGAACAATTTTCCCATTTTGGACAAAATGCAACATCCGTGAACGATGCTATGCAAGTAACCGACCTGTCAATTATTGTTTGACCTGCTGCTCTGTTCGTACACTGTAAAAATGAAGTTTCATTATGGAACACCTTGGGAACACCTTTCTTAACATGGGCATAAAGATGGGAGTGTTCTTTTTGGAACATTGCTTGGAACACGTAGTGTGTTCTTGGAGGACCACTTTCCTATCACAAATTTGGAACACTTGGAGTGTTCCAAATCGCCCATGTGTTCCAAATTTGTGACAGGAGAATGGTGTTGGTGTTCCAAGAGCACACTGGACATGTTCCAAACAATGTTCAGAAAAGAACACTCCCATCTAAGTGCATGTTAAGAAAGGTGTTCCCAAGGTGTTCCATAACGAAACCTCATGTTTACAGTGTTCCGCATTGTGTTTAATCAAATCACGTGGAGTAGGTGTTATAGCGTTTTCGTAATGCCGTCTTGAACTGTTCAGTGGCTTGACCCGAATACTGTCAGTTAGAGGAAAAGGTTATCCAGCGCCCAGTTGATGTCGGGATGCCCATCTTCGATCTAATCTACCTACATCAATTTTAGAGTAGACATTTCATACCGAAACTTTGCCAGCGTGGGAATCTCACTTCCTGCGCTATACGCGGGTCCGTCCCGTTTTGCCCTTCGACCCGTCTTGCCCCACCTCATCGCTCCGACTCTCGAACTCGAACGTCAAGTTACGCTTTCGGTTCCAAGTCGTTTAACTTCCGCTCGAGTTCTGCACCAGACAGTTCTCCCCTCCCTCCCTCACCCTTTCACCCTTTGATAATCTCCGTTTATTTTATCGGTCCCCCTCCCCCAAAACACCCTTCGCACAGCCCACCCAACCCAACGCCTCCAGGTCCGCAACCGACGGTCGGCAGCCCAGCACAGCCATAAAAGCTGATTATTTAGTCCAACGTTTTGACTCGAGGCGTTGCTGGATGGCCTGAGTATATAGACTTGGAGCCTGGCTAAACCTGGTTTTCATTGGCGCGAATTCAATGAATTTAGGCACTGTTTCCACTATACTTTCCCAGGCTATGGGGGTAACAGGCGAGGGTGTAGTGGTCCCCTTGGAAGTTGAATTCGAAGCTGCGTGGATTAAGAGCGTGTCTGAAACTTGGAACAATAACACACAGGCCAGGCTGGGCCACTAGCTTTCATTTGCATCTATATCCCCTGATGTCTCCGCCGAATCCTAAGAAAAATACAGGCCGTTCTCAGAATCTCGCGCCAACCCCTGTGAACAGTCCGGATTCTGTCCGGATAACAATTGTGGAGGACGCGATGGATCATGAACCGTGTTACCCTTTGCCATGCTCACATTCTGCATCGCCTCAATGGTCAATTTAGTGCAGACATTTGTGTTGCGAAAATTTATTTCTATCTGCACAGCGTCATCTTTTTCGATTGCTGCGACAAGATGCATCCTTCTGCTGAATTGGCTATAGGTATTGAGTCGAATCTGACAATGGGGAAGAGTAAAGTCATGCCTGTTGGGTTCCGAATTTGATTCACATTGGCGGAGGTTTCCGGTGTCTATACCAAATGTCTTCGAACATAGAGGGAATTTTGAAGGTCTAACAAAGACCCGGGCCATCTAATATTTACAGGGCTTGATTCAACTTCACACCATACATGAGCGTCAGGATAATTTGCGGCGCATGCTGCCATATAAATGGCCCCTGAGTTAAAACCGAGCTCCTGTGTTCGAAAACCGTTGACCATGCTGCTGGTGTAGTCTCGGGATCTTGGGAAAGTCCTGTACATCCCGGCAGACCCAAGGCTTTTCGATTTCAGCGGACGCTGCTGCAGAAAAGGCGCCAAATTTTGAAAACGTGTTTCCTGCTCTGCTTTTGCTGTGGGGTTAATGTCTCACGTGGGCGTTTTGCAGTCTTAATTCTAATTGACCTTTGTCAATGGTCCGCAATGGAACTTGGCACAGAACTTGCTTATTGCAGAGAGGTCAAAGTGCACAAATATCTTCATTAATTGCATGCGAATGTGACGTAATTCTGTTGACTTTGAGCTCCAAATTACCTTCTTATGAAGAGTTTTTAGAATTAAAGAATTTTGAGAATATTCAGGTAATATTCATTAAAGAGTTGAGATTAAGTGGTAGAGTTGAGTAAGAGAGAGTTGTCCCAATATGGAGGTGAGTTCTTCCAGTTGAGAGTTTTGAGTATAACAGAGCTGAGTAGTATGAGTTTTCTGAGTGTGAGAAGTGTGGAGAGTTATCTATATGTGAGTATCATATGAGAATTAAATAGCAATGAGTTTTTTGAGTTGAGAAAAAAAGTGTTGAGAGTAAGAGTTGAGTATTCTCAAAATTCTACAAACTCATGTACCTACTGGAACGCTCTTCTTAAAAGACAAGGCGAAATCAATGTGATTAATTATCTTCAGTTAATTTCTCCCACCTGGAGCTATAGCTCAAGTACCTAAATTATTTGTCGTTTCTTACGCATAGGTTCTGCACTTTTGAATTTTAAAATAACATCCCCTTATTTTGACCCATCGCATTTGCAAAATGTGTGCCCAAATATTTGGTCACACACACACCAGCAGTTAAAATCGTGAAAAATTCAAAGTTACGAGTATTTCCAACTCGTCGTTTTCATTGCGTCATTTCCAATACGTCCTTTTCAAAATGCGTAGTTTCCAACACGTCAGTACCCATATGTCATTTCCAATACGTCATTTCTATCACGTCATTTCCAATACGTCCTTTTCAATTGTCGTTTCCAGTATGTCATTTCCCATACGTCATTTCCACCAATGCGTCATTTGCAATCATTTTCAATCCGTCATTTCAGTACGTCATTTCTATCCGTACGTCAGCTTTAAAACGTCATTTCCTCTGGCACTTCGAGTCCCCATTTTTTATGTGTGCGACTTTCGCTCGCATGGCCCATTGCATGGCCGATTGAAGAGTCGACCCCAGCCATCAAGCAGAACGAACATTGTCTCGTCATTGATGACGTTTGCTTCCCGGCATATTGCACTCTCAGAGGGCTCCCCTTTTTCTTTGTAACCCCAGGACATTAAATGTACCTTTTGTCGTAAAATGTCTGCTCTGGGAAATTTCCGCTCAGGGAAATTTCTGCTCTGGGAAATTTCTGCTCTGAGAAATTTCTGCTCTGGGAAATTTCTGCTCTGGGAAATTTCTGCTCTGGGAAATTTCTGCTCTGAGAAACTTCTGCTCTGGGAAATTTCTGCTCTGGGAAATTTCTGCTCTGAGAAATTTCTGCTCTGGGAAATTTCTGCTCTGGGAAATTTCTGCTCTGGGAAATTTCTGCTCTGGGAAATTTCTGCTCTGAGAAACTTCTGCTCTGGGAAATTTCTGCTCTGGGAAATGTCTGCTCTGGGAAATTTCCGCTCAGGGAAATTTCTGCTCTGAGAAATTTCCGCTCAGGGAAATTTCTGCTCTGGGAAATTTCTGCTCTGAGAAACTTCTGCTCTGGGAAATTTCTGCTCTGGGAAATTTCTGCTCTGGGAAATTTCTGCTCTGAGAAATTTCTGCTCTGAGAAATTTCTGCTCTGAGAAATTTCTGCTCTGGGAAATTTCTGCTCTGGGAAATTTCTGCTATGGGAAATTTCTGCTCTGGGAAATTTCTGCTCTGGGAAATTTCTGCTCTGGGAAATTTCTGCTCTGAGAAATTTCTGCTCTGAGAAATTTCTGCTCTGAGAAATTTCTGCTCTGAGAAATTTCTGCTCTGAGAAATTTCTGCTCTGAGAAATTTCTGCTCTGAGAAATTTCTGCTCTGGGAAATTTCTGCTCTGAGAAATTTCTGCTCTGGGAAATTTCTGCTATGGGAAATTTATGCTCTGTGAAATTTCTGCTCTGGGAAATTTCTGCTCTGGGAAATTTCTGCTCTGAGAAACTTCTGCTCTGGGAAATTTCTGCTCTGGGAAATTTCTGCTCTGGGAAATTTCTGCTCTGGGAAATTTCTGCTCTGGGAAATTTCTGCTCTGAGAAATTTCTGCTCTGAGAAATTTCCGCTCAGGGAAATTTCTGCTCTGAGAAATTTCTGCTCTGAGAAATTTCTGCTCTGGGAAATTTCTGCTCTGGGAAATTTCTGCTCTGGGAAATTTCTGCTATGGGAAATTTCTGCTCTGGGAAATTTCTGCTCTGGAAATTTCTGCTCTGGGAAATTTCTGCTCTGAGAAATTTCTGCTCTGAGAAATTTCTGCTCTGAGAAATTTCTGCTCTGAGAAATTTCTGCTCTGAGAAATTTCTGCTCTGAGAAATTTCTGCTCTGAGAAATTTCTGCTCTGAGAAATTTCTGCTCTGGGAAATTTCTGCTCTGAGAAATTTCTGCTCTGGGAAATTTCTGCTATGGGAAATTTATGCTCTGTGAAATTTCTGCTCTGGGAAATTTCTGCTCTGGGAAATTTCTGCTCTGAGAAATTTCTGGTCTGAGAAATTTCTGCGCTGGAAAATTTCTGCTCTGAGAAATTTCTGCTCTGAGAAATCTCTGCTCTGGGAAATTTCTGCTCTGAGAAATTTCTGCTCTGGGAAATTTCTTCCTCTTCACTGTTTGCCGGACTTTTGTTTCCGATATCTTGTGGACTGTCGAAAATTTCGCCCGATAGTCG
>JASGXE010005897.1:0-15422 GCA_030068105.1 Sinentomon sp. SZTP_YWyxl | reverse complement strand
TTATTATTTTTCTGAATTGGCTTTTGCCACAGATAACGCGAGCGCTCGACAATTTTCTGATGCAATGTTTTATCATTTCTGCACAATTTTACTTGCTATCGAAATGTAAATTGCAATTTTGTTGTTTGTTGCGCAGTTTTTTGAAAATGATATTGGCAGACCTGAATCTACCCTGCAAGCAGGGCTAAACAAGATCAATAATGATCTTGTAAATTGTACCGGAATATTGAAATGCCGGCAATTCTGTCGGTGACAGGAAGCAGAGATAGGGTTTACAGAGGCAAGCATCGATGCAGAGCCAAGTCTATTCATGTTGGAAGTGGTCAGATATCAAGTTGATGTCCATGTTGGACGAAGATTAAAGTGTGATCGAAAACATATTGAAAAAGGACGAAGATAAAAAGTGTGCATCCATTATGACAAGTGAAGGGAGCCATTTCAACTGCCCACCAGGGATGCCGAGTGTGTTGCATCCAACATTACCATCCAAATAACCCAATTCAAATAATCTAAATATCTGAATTTTCGTATGCCTTCTTCTTACATACCCGTAATAAAGCCCAGGCAGCGCAGAACAGATAATGACCTCTGATTGTTCACCAATCTGCAAAACTAACGTATTTTAATCCATGTTTCACAAAACAGTTAGAGATTGGAACAGCCCACCCCCCATTTCCCCAATTATTTAAAACGAGCTCTTATCTTTAGGCGTCGCACAGCGCTTTGTGTAACTTGATTCGTTTCTAGAGTTCGTGTTACCTTTTGACCATGGCATTTAAATTTTTGATTAGCGTTTTGGCTTTTTCTCTTTTCTTAAATTGACTCTTTACATGTGTTCGTTGTCCTGCAACAGCAAACCTTATATTAGCAGTATTAATTAGAAATATTTTTCTGTCCCCTTATCGTTAACACTGAGTTTGTTTTGCAATCTTCTTCTTTTCCGCTGAAATCAAACGATATCGCCAAAACGCTTCTCCAGCTGATACTCTTACATGGCATAATATTTCGGCAATGCCATATCTGAGTTTATCTTACCACAATTTGACAAGTACAACAACGCCACTTCTTTTGACATCGAAGGATCCGCAAACACTGTGGAATCGCCCATGCATGAGAATAAAGGTGGAATTAAACCACACTAAATGTACAGGATGTCTCAAAAGTGTCGCTCATCAAATGAGTAATTGCGACTAACTAATATGCCCGAAATGTTGCGCCGCGACCGTCGGCAGAAACATGTTACCGAAGGCGTGTGTTCCAAGCTTCCGTAGCATTGACCATGAGTATGGTAGCTGCACAGGCTTTACGGTGAGTCGACACAGGCTTCGGTGTTGAATAGTTCCGTCATCAGAGTCCTTGACGTCCTACTGAAAATGACCTGGCCAAAGACTCTGCAGTTACAAGAACTGAAACAATGAAAATCATATCTGGATCTCTCCGCTTTTCTTTAGTGAGCACCATTATTGTACCTACGACGCGATCATTTTCTTCAGATGCGACTTTACATCGAAAGATAAAACAAATTAAAAGATTGGTCATTTGATATGCCTTTTTTGAGACAGCCTGTATTTCGGAATTCACAGAAATGCGAAGAGTCTACAAGGACTTCAATCATACTCGTAGCCTAAAAACGCATGTTTTGCTGAGCTGCGTTTGGGATCGAAGCAGGAACGGCGTGGAAGTTTGGCCTGCGTCAAAGTCTCCTTTAAATTATGCAAATACTATAGACCGTGGCAAACATTCAAAACTTGTCTGGAAGTCGCCCAAAAAGTAAATAAACACAAACACCAAACTGTGGCACGCGAACGTAGAAGATATCTCTTCTGTCCATTGGGTGAGACGAGTTGTTGCCTTCCACCGCAGCCAGTGCGATTCTCAAAGCTTATTCGCAGTGCTATTGCAAAGAGACCATTTCGATTCCGCATTCATTTTAATGCGTGTTGCAAATCAAAGGAAAGAGTCAGAAAATAGCAAAATAAACATTTGATTGCTTGATTCAATCTGTTAAGTTTAGCTTTTGCGCAAGGTGGCGGGCCTTGAGATGATAGAAATTTTGCATCATCTGAACAGCTTTTCTGGCCGAACTCACAGACAGAGGCCGCAAAACAACTGCACCTGTCCCACGTTTCGGGCTTAGACTATCGTTTCGAGAAGAGAAGGACGTGTCATTGATCAAACACGTAATCTGTGTATCTATTTGCGCATTTATTTGTGTATCTAAATTTGTATCTATTTCAAAAGATGTCCGAAAACCATAAAGAATGTTTAAAACTTAAGACAATGGATTGAACTGCATTGAACTATCATGAACAATCAATTTGACCAATCCGTGGTGGGCACAAATCGATTTCCAGTGGTTGAGCTACGGGGCTGTGCACTTTACGAGCCAACGAAAGGCAAAGTAAACTTGGCCCCCACAGACGAATTTTGAACCAAGATTTTGTCAGGATTTAGACTCAACTTGTACTAATTTGTGCACCTAAAATTAGAATTTGTTCACCCTTTTCGGGGGCGCGCCCCAAATTAGACATCCCCTATACGGTCGTATTTCGAACCATGATTTTGCCAGGATTTTTATACTCAATTTGTACCCACGAATTTGTACAACCAAAAACAGCCTTTGGACACTCACCCCCTTCAGGGGACGAGCCCCAAGTTGGGGGCCAGCCCTCCCACGGTCGAATTTCGACCCCAGTTTTTGCCAGGATTTAGTACCCAATTTATATTAATTTGTGCATCGAAAATTAGAATTTGCACACCCACCCCTTTCCAGGGGCGGAGCCACCAAGTTTGGGGGCGGGCCCACCCCAAACTTGAAGGGCCCGCCCTGGAAAGAGGTGGGTGTACAAATTCTAATTTTCGATGTACAAATTAATATAAATTGGGTACTAAATCCTGGCAAAAACTGGGTCGAAATTCGACCGTGGGAAGGCTGGCCCGCAAACGTGAGGGCCGCCCCCATAAGTGGGTTGAAATTCTAAAATGTCAAGGATATATGTATTCGTGTGCCATTTGGTTGGGAAAAAGACTTGTCATGCGATGTTTTTGTCGAAGTTTAATTTGGACCGATTGTGACCCGTGCCATACGCCGCTTCTGCGAAATGTAAAATATGGGGCTAAATTAACTGTGCAGGCAATTTCATTTTGACTTTTGAACTCTCCACGGTTAGAGTCTCTCGAGCGTTCTTGGGCATGGGACCCTGTACCGGTTTATTTCGGTTACTTGCCTTTGACTTCCCTATCGCGTCAAGATTTTCTTCAAACGCTCCTCCTCAAGAAAAAAAGTTTTCGCCTAAAGTTTAAGAAAAAGATAAACTTTAACGCGATTGAATTATTTTTGGAGACGTCACCGGGAAGTTCTAAACTTTGGAACAAAATTTTATTACCAGCAGCAGATAGATACCTAAATTTCGCTTCAAATCTTTACAAAATCAAACATCTTTTGACTATAGCAGAGAAGTGCGTCGGTACATGCAGGAGAAAAACATTTGCTGTGCTTTCGATCCGAATACGTAGGTCATCCTTTATAATATCCATAAATACAGGAGTATTTTGCAACTGCTTTTTTATTTGGACAAAAGAAAGGAATCTAACCTGCTACTGTCCCATTCTTTAGAAGGATTCTCCCTTTACTTCTATGCAGCGTTGCAGCCTTGTATGCCATGATTCAATGGCATGGCAGTCTTTAGATTGAGGGATTGCCTTTCGTTGTGAATTTATGGCTTTTGAAAGATTTTGGATCCGGGTGAAAGGCTTTCCTGAAATCCCAGATTTGATTTTTGGAAAAATCCAAAAATCGTGTGTGGCCAGGTCGGGACTGTAGGTTTGATGAGCCAATTCAGTAATTTTATTCTCTGCGAGAAATTACCCTACGAGAGCTGTTTTGTGTGGCCCAGCATTGTCATGCAGCAGCAGAGTGCGGGTGGTGCCTCCTTTTGGTCGTTGTTTTTGGACTTAAGAGACAACTTTTGGAAGCACCACTGAAGCATAGCATTCTGCCAACAGTACCATTGTTTAAGCAAGTCTCAGCCACAATGTGTGCCACTGTTGCATTTGGATGATCCGCGATTATCCCCTGGACAACTGCAATTGTTTGGTCGTTCACAATCTGTTTTGACTGTGACCCCAACATTGTGCATCTTCAACGGTCTCCCGGCCAGCCTTGAATTGGCTGATCCAATCGGCAACACTGCAATAGGAACAGATATCCTCGCCATACTTGCTGATGAGAACATTATGGATCGTGGTCCCATTTTCCCCAAGTTTGAAGCATGTCAAAACATAAAATCTGGCATGATCATTTAGAAAATTGCATGTTTTCTTGGCTCAGGTGAAATCAGCCTTCTCCAATTTCAACTCAGAAAGCCAGAAATCTTAGAAATCCTAAATTCACAAGGCACAGCTGAAAGAGGAAAGACAGGCCATCATTTTAAACAGAAAATTAAACTTAAGACACGTCAGGAAGACCCTGTCACAAAATAGTTGCAGACTACTCTGGGATGACCTACGTATCTATGCGACCTATTCAGAACGAATAGGAATTTACCGGTCATTTATGAAATTGTTTTTAGCTTTTGTCACTGCCATTGCGGAATATAAACTCGGTCGAAAATCTGATATGAGTTCGGCAATCAGACAGTCACTGCAATATGGTACTGGTGCGCCACATTAGATGGAATAATCGTCCTGCCTGATTCAGTGTCGGTGACTCAAAATGTGCTCCATCTGCAGGTACACAATCATGGACACGCTGGTCCCGTTCTTGTAATACATTGCTGATCATGGCAGGCGTGATGGCATTTGAGATCCTCAAAATGGCCGCCCATTCTTCAAAGTTATTTGCACGAGCCGGGTATGTACACGTTTGGTTTCAGGTGTCCCCATATGGAGACAGGTCTGGTGACCTCGGAGGCCACGACATCGGCCCTACACGGCTAATCTACCTTCCTGGAAGTCTGACTATGTCCCAAAATCAGTGACATGTAAAAGTGACCGAGCATTTGTCATTGCAACACAGAGAATTTGTAAGATCTCGCAGGCCCACAGACGTCAAAATGCTGAATGCAGTGTCATTTTGTGTCAAACTAAAAAGGCGTTTGTCCGCAACCGTCCCTCCGTAATTGATGCCGGTAACATCTTGAAGTGATTCGCGCAAAGGACAGAAATCGTTGAACACCAGGCGTAAACCTTATAAGGATCATTTTGTCACCCATTTGTTCACCTCCTCCAAAGATGACTTTCCCTAAATTCACAATCACCCTCCGTCGAAACGAAGCTTAAAAAAGGTTTCCATGCGGCAGAAGTATCATGCAGACTATGGAACCACGACTGCGAAAACACCTATGGAGTTTCGAAAATGCAATTAAATATGAAGCCCACAACAGGGTGTTCAGTAAAGGTTAAAGTAAAAATTAAAAAAAAACTTTAAACGTACTTTTACCATCTGTGATTACTACTAAAAATGCTGCAATGCTTACCCCTCGGGTGACGGCACAGCAGCAAATTGGAATTTTTAAAAATTTAAAAACATAATTAAAAAATAAAAGTATTTTTAAGAATATAAACAAGCTAAAATACGGTTCATGCCGTGTCTGCATTGTGCATGATGCACCGGCGGGGCGCGCATTTGATTAATCATATACGGATTTGGCACTTTTCCATCGTCCCCATATGTGAAACTCCCGACCCACAAAAAAGTGGGGAAAACACTGAATAAAGGAAATAAGTTAGGTATAAGGTTACAACACGTTCGGCAAGTAAGGTTAGGGTAGATTAGGCTGATTAGGTTGGATTAGGTTAGCTTTATTTTGCTTTTTTGTCCACGAGGCAACTCGGGATATGCCCAATTTCGTATAGACTAGTACCGCGTGCACAGTCGCGGGTAGGCTGAGCGAACCGTGCATTTTCTAAGCCGTATTCAAATTGATTGTAGCATTAGGCATGGGGGCCATTTACTCCGATGTAATTTGAACTCAGTCCGTTTTCCTCTTTCACATCGCTGAAAAAATTCAGTCCCCTCATTGTTGTCTTTCTGCGAAAAGAACAGCGTTTGCATAGGCCGAAAATGAAGACATCACTGTTTTGTGGTGTCTCCAATGAAAACGGAGACACCACTATTTTGATGGTGTCTCCATTTTGATGGAGACACCATCGAGTGATGTCTCCATCCAAATGGAGACACCACTCGATGGCACTTGTGACTTGACCGCGTGAAAATTTGCAGGAATAAAAAACCATGCATTCGCTGTTAATGATAAAACTGGAATACAAAGGGGGTCAGCTGAACACCTATGGCGAGCAGACTGAAAATGTCAGCTTCTTGGTCTGGTGGGTCACGGGACGACTGGAATATTATTTTTCCGACAAAATACTTTTCGACAAAAGAAGTCCCTTCGCCAAATCGAGAAAGAGAAATATTTGAAAGCCTGCCTCGAATTTTTGTACCGCCTGAGGCCAGATTTGCTACTTCGGATGAAATTTCCTCCGCGGGTGATTCGAAAAAGTGTTGCTATAAATCTCGTGAAATCGTAAAAAATAATTGATGTCCCACCTATGATCCCATTTGGAACCACTGTCTCTCAAGTGGATTCAAAACTGAGACATCAATTATTTTTGTCAACCATACCCCGTACAAAGCATGCCTATAATGCAGTCTCATGAAATCGATGTAGAGATAGAATTGCGCCAATTATTTTGATGAAATCAACAAGTTCTTCAAAGAATTTTCATAATAAACAAGAATTGTACTTGGAATTTTCATCCTTAAAAAGCCCTCAACAATCAGAAGAGAATAAAATGTCAATGCTGGAATCCGGCATAAAAAATTGGCGATATCGACGGCACTCGCACCGATGAGCTCGGACAGGACATTTGCGAAATCCAAAAAGTTTTGTCTTTTGCGTCCTGCGTTTTATTGGGTGCCATCTGAAAATTGGCGGTTCTATGATGAAATTTGACAATTTTTCTTTTGGCCTGATGTCTTCTGAAACTTCAGGCTTTACAGCATGAACGGCTAAACTGAAGATAGGATTCGGCTTCGAGGTGTCGTCCACATTTTCCATCACTCAGATTAATTGCGCTTGCAACAACGCAATGAACTGCGGATTCGTATGGTCGTCGTGTTATCGGTGCCTGGAGTTCTACATTAATTGCAGTGAATTGCAGGCGAAAAAAAGTTCAAAAGTGTCAGAAAGCATCGCGTCCTGAGATTTCACTTGACTCGTTCTCCCCCATTTACACATTTCAGAAAAACACTCTCGCCTCTTGTCGAATTCTAAGCATATTGAATTCGAATTTGCAAGGACGTGTTTCGCTGAACTTTGCAAATAAAACACAAAATGCGGCAACTTGTGTTGCCAAACGGCGTATGTTTTCCCTTTAAAGTTGGTCAAAAGTGAATTGAGGGTTGAATCCTAGCGTACCCATGGAGCATTAGCCACATGTCCAAGACCGTTTTCTGCTTCAGTCCGAAAACAGGATATTCATGTAACAGCTATCGGGAACCCTTCGAGCCTTGAGGTGAGTATCCAGGAGAGCCCTGCGCGAGAAAAGCGTGGAAGAAGTTATTGTCATCCTGGAAAATCGCCGAAAAAAACGCTCGAAAAAATTAAACATGCGGTTATGATCAACCAGGCGAAAACGTGTGACATCACCGGTGTCCGGAAGGTCCAAAAGTCTGCACTGTTTCAACCTCAAAAGAGAAGTTGGCTGAAATCCCAACCGACGAGGAGCAACTTGGTTCAACACATCTTCTTTAGCCCTTTCATTTCTGCAGCACATATTGGAACTGTACATGGGCTTCAGGGTGCATTTGAATTGAATTGAACTGTTTATATTTAGGAGCTTGGCCCGTTTCAAATAAAAAATTACAGCAAGTTGGAATAGAACGAAAATATAAGTTAAAAGCACTAAAAGAAGCCTCATTCTAAGAAACACCAAAAAAAGTTTAAAACAACAGAAAAAAGTCCCAGAGTGGAATTGAACCATAGAGCTGTAAAAGGTGAACGTAAGGCAAAGCCTAATGGATGGAGCTCTAAAAGAATGCGCAAAAACGTCCTCTCAGCAAATTTATGGAAATTGGGGTTTTCAAAAATTTCTACGGGTAAGGAGGTGTGAGAGGTTGAGTCGAGCACAATCTGTTTATTTACCGATATAGCCCTGCTGAGGTGAAGAAATGTCCAGTATTTTATACTTTTCTACCCAATCATTTTTGCTGATATCCCTTGGATGGGAACAATTTCGGGATACTTTTTTGGGTTGAGGGGAGCAGCCGAAGCGAAGCTCTTTGTGAGACGTAGAAACAGATACCATCAATTAATCCAGCCAATAAGATCACCTGCTCATCAACGTAACTATATTTTCATCAAGCAAGGGGTTGAACCGATCACGGCTGAAAAATCACCACAATGAAATGATCGGCGAACCTAAATGCTGATCGTTTCAGCGCTTATCTTTTTCAACCGTTGGAGTTGTCGAATTATAAATGAATAAAAAAGGTTATGTCGTTTATAAGGGGGGACACAATTGCACGGCAACATGGAAACATTTTCAGAAAAAAGCTGTACTCTTAACCGTGCAATAGTGTCCCCCCTTAGGCTCCTGCAGACGGTACAGGGTGTGCTTTTTCTCTGTTGTGCAATTGTGTACTCCTCAAACGGTTTTCTTTTCCATTTTCGTTGCTATACTGCCTGCATTATTTTTTCTTATTCTGTATCTGCCTAACCTAACCTAACCTACCTGACCTAACCTTACCTATCATTTCGACTGCTTCAGTGAAATGGGTATTGGATACTTTTGGGATAATCTTGCAGTCAAGGAGATGGTCAGCGATTAGAAACGAAGCTATTTGGATGATAAAGTAGACCAATAAATTTCTAACAGTTCTCAACAAATGCATCAGCCTTATCATTCCACCGCTGTTGTGAAGTGGGCATTGGATACTTTGGGGTATGTACTAAATATTGGGGTTAGGGTTGGTCACACACGAAGTTCCTCATACCCAAAATACTTGATACGTAATGAACAACCCCTTTTGATACGTAACGAACAACTTCTTCAACCCTATCTTTTCCACAGTCGCAGTAAAGTAAGCTGTTGCGCTACTTTGGGGGACATTAATTTGGGGGACATCAGAAACAAAGCTATTTGTCCGATAAATGAGTTTCCTATCCAGCCCAATAAATTAATTCGCCAATCCTTCATTGTCACCGCTCTAATGACACGGGCATTTGATACTTAGGGGTACTTTTATGGGGATATGGGGGTGGTCATAGTTGGAAATTAAGCTACATTTGGGTGATAAAGTAGACCAATAGACAGGCTGATTTCTCTATCAACAAATTCGCCAGCCCTATCATTTCCACTCATGCTGTGAAGTGGGCAGTATTTGGGGTAGTATTTGGGGTACAATTTGGGGTATTGGGGCTGGTCAGGCATGGAGCTGCTAATGCGCTCAAAGGCTCACAATACAAACACCATGATACCCGATGATAAAATTCACTAGTCCAATCATTTCCGCCGCTCCAGTGCAGAAAGCAGTTGATACTTTGGTCTACTTTTTGGGGTTAAGGGATAGATAAAAAACGAAGGCATTTATTCCGATAGTGTAGACTCATAAATATCCTGTCTAACCCAATAAATAAATTCTTCAGTCCTATCATTTCTAGGGCTCAAATGAAATAGGAAATTGATATTTTGGGGTACATTTTGGGGTGAAGGGGATGGACAAAAAAGATGCGATTTGTGCGTGAAAGTAGCCCAATATATGCCCCATCTGGTACAACAAACAACTACACCAGCCCAATCATTTTGTCTGCAATATGCACGAAGAGATAACAGCGAAAAGCGAGCTAATGATAAATTTTGGGAGTTACCCCATAAAACGAGCCGCAGCGTCAAAACCCCTTTATGGTTCAGAATCAAAATGGGAGGTTGATTGCACGAAAGATACAGGAATACAACGAGCCCATTAGCGTGTTTGTGAGATGAGTAGAACCTGAGAAACGTTTGACCGAAATTTGCGTTCTGAAACACAAAACTGTCCGCTAGCAAGCGCAAAAAGTAGAATCAGAGGCTTCGCTTCGCTCAGCCAACAAAAAGTAGAATCAGAGGCTTCGCTTCGCTCAGCCAATCAGAGGCTTCGCTTCGCTCAGCCAATCAGCCAATTAATCAAATACGCCACCGGGGCGTTATACTAGGGTTGTTTCCGGATTACAATCTCTTACATGTGTTTAAAAGCGCACTTTTCAAGATAATTGTAAATGAATTAGATATTGTCAAAGCGAGGTCACCAACCAACTCCGTTCTAATTGGCATTTTCCCACAATGATCCATGCATTTTCTTTCCGTTTCTTGTCTTTTCTCTTCATTAATTATGGTTCCGTTCCTTCTTGTTCCTTGTATTTTTGCATCCGTTTTTATCTTTTGTGCCTTGATTTTCTAAATGTCTTCCACTGATTTGATTCTGCATTTCTTTCTGTTGATAAAGCGAGGAACGTATACCAAAACATTTGCTTTAACTTTTTTGATTTCCGCCACGGGCAAAGATCCCTTACAATGTATCGTTTTGGATGGTGGCTTAGGGACGCCCTGTATATCCATATAACCCGATTTCCAAAAGTGAGAAAAGCCTTCTATCGGAAAACGAGTTATCTCACGGCGGATTCCTAAAATATTTTGTTGCATGCTAATCAAAGCCCAGAGCAACGAAATTCAAACCGAAGCCAAAATTGTTGCCGAAATTTATTTCCTATCTCTTGCTTGGGGTGGGATCCATAGGGACGTATATAGGGTTGGCTGGAAAATAGGGTAGTTTGTGGATTTCGCGGCAAGCCATATCCAGTGGGTTTATACGTCTGTAAGAACAAAACCATGCCATCAGGCAATTATTTTTATCGCACTTAAATCGCGTGAATTCGAAATTCAATTTCCTTCGCAGAAGTGGTTCGTCGGTCGCGGTTTCAGAGCCATTCATTTCTAAATGCAGAAACAGTTACGAGAGGGCACTGTTTTCATCGTAGATAGAATTTGTTTCCACTGAAGCAGATATACAGGATTTCCCTGATTCAACATAACATGATGCAGGAAGTTGGTAGCAGTATTCTCCAACGATGAGAAACGTTTTAGTTTCTATAGGCTGCTTTGATTCCCGTTGAAAAATCACAACAAAGGGAATAAAACATAAACAAGAAAACAGACATTGTTTCATGCACTGGGGCGATATAGAGGACAATGTTATCAAATTGCAAATGATTGTCTAGAAATTCCAACCAGGAAACGGTTCCAGAGGCACGAACAGTTATAGCATTAAGCAGAACGTAATTGGGTTGAAGAGGTATTGGCATTGGCCGTGTTGCAAAGGTACCTGCATGCCAAAGGGTCTCACGTTCAACCGGAGGTGTCAAACAAACATCCATTCAATTCTTGAACCTGATTCAAAAAACAAGTGTCGGTGTGCAAAAATCATAACAAAGGTTTATTTTTTTCGACAACGCAGCGAATTTTAGATAAATTTTCTCTGAAACAATGGAAGTCGCATTTACCAATAAGTACGAACACATACTCGTAACAACAATTCCAACCTTTCTGATAAAGTTCCTCACGGAGTGACATCGGCCAGCAGGAGTAAGCGCCACTCTCTCTCTCTCTTCTCTCTCTCTCTCTCTCTCTCTCTCTCTCTCTCTCTCTCTCTCTCTCTCTCTCTCTATATTCTCTCTCTCTCTCTCTCTCTCTCTCTCTCTCTCTCTCTCTCTCTCTCTATTCTCTCTCTCTCTCTCTATCTCTCTCTCTCTCTTCTCTCTTCTTCTTCACCTTCTAACGTCTACTAGCATCTCCATGCATCTCCCCTCTCCTTCTGTCAAAACCCAAGCCCGACCTGCAGACCTTAAAGGATGCGACACACACGTAAGTTTAATCCACTTTAACCTATGGGTTAAGGTGAATTTTATGGTGCAATGTGGAATAGCAAACGCTCGTCTCTTCTTATCGCAGCTCACAAGACGCTGTTGCAGCAGCAACAGATTGCGAAAGATGTGTGCGCGTGCGTATTTTTCACGATCAAAAACAGAACGAGCGAAACACGAAACAAAAGGTTCAGAAAATAAGGACAAAAAGCATTTCCGACTCTGCTGAACGTCTGGAGCGACGGAAATTGCCGCCTGTCTTGTGCGAAACAACAAATCACACACGCGAAAAAAGATAGCACGCTCGTAAAAACTTTGAAGCAGTAGACAGACGGGAAATTCCTGTGGATATATGGTTACCGTGGGAACACTTACGTCTGTATGCTACTCGTACTTCCAAGAGGTCTCAGAAAAATGAGACCATTGTCAAAACATATCAGAAATTTGGGAACCATAAAATCCCAGCGTGTTTCACGAAACTGTTTGAGAATCATTTTTGCTAAACGGGGACTATGTATAAAGTTTTTTGCGCTTTTAAAACAATCTCAGTTTAAAATATTATACCTATACCCTCAATCATTGAAAAGTATAAATTTGAGGGGAAGAGGTAAATGGAATCAAGTTAAACAAAGTTGAAATTAAATCGCGTTTCCCGATCTCCAGAGAAGGAGTGAACGCAAAACAAGAATCCAACAACAGCGGGGAGAAGGGTTCAGTGGAAAATTACTTCCGTGCGAATTTCGCCCGAATGTGACAAGGTTTTCTTGACTCTCGTTGACAACCCCGTCATGCAAGGCGACCTTTTTCGAAAATCGAGCTTTTCCCGCCGAACTTTCCACCGAAGTTGTTTTCCACCAGACCTTTCTCTCCGCCGCAAATCTAGAAAAAATATTATTGCCTTGAACAGCGAGGTAAACTCTGACTGTGATCGCAATGATGTCAGACCAACATTATCTGAGTTCTGTTTTATAATTGTTAGAACCACTCTCTGGGGATCATTTCCAAACGGGAGCGATTTTTCATGTGCTTCACGCATTATTTAACTGTTGCCATTTTTTTTTATTTGGAGAACGTTTTGTTTTATTTTGTTTTTACTCTATTTGACGATGATGTTTTAAACGGATGTGTAGGTACTTTGGAGCGGTGTGCTCGCTGCCCCCAAAATTCTTTGGTACAGTTTTGTAATTAAATAAAATAAAATAAAATTTCCATTTACATTGTTATTGTCAGTTTTGCCGTCACAAACAAAGACAAAGTGCCGCAGTTGGAGTCTCCGCACGGAACTTAACCATCGTTTTTTTTTTCGAAAACGTGCTTGCTTGTGTCTAACGGCCGTATTCCCCAAAGCCACTGATACCTAACCGTAACCCTAACCGTAACCCTAACCGTAACCCTAACCGTAACCCTAACCGTAACCCTAACCGTAACCCTAACCGTAACCCTAACCGTAACCCTAACCGTAACCCTAACCGTAATCATAAGCTTGAAATAATAGCCAATTCCACATTCAGATGCACCTTTCTCAGCGATGAAAAAGGAACATTGTTGTTATAGAAATAAAAATTTCCAGCAGAAATATTTGCTTTAAATTTGTTATTTTTGAAACTTAGGGTTAGGGTTTGGGTTTTGGGTTAGTAGCTTTGGCGAATGCGACCGTAAGTGTCTGATGAGAACAAGTATAACGAGCGGTTAGTTCAGGAATTTCGAAAGGAATGTCGATGAAGCTTGAAATTCTTTCGCAGTGCTCATCGTCAGCAAAATATCCTCAGAGCAATCATTTCTGCTTTCTTGAACTGTATTTAACTCGACTCCTGTCTAGTCGAAATTTGGAAAAGTAACCACATTGACTTTGCTGCGTCGTGAAATCATCATCTTGATATAATATCCGTGGTATACAAGTGACATCAGCTTGTCTTTCTTGAGAATATCCCACAACTTGCCGCAGACCGGGCCGCGTTTTTTCAAACCCTGCCACGACTTTCGATGGCATAGAGCGTTTTGTGCAAGAATCCTCGATTGGGGCCCTGTACTCGCAAGAAAAAAATTTTCTTCCCTAAAGCTATCTGAAACTGACCTAGCACTGTTTCCTCTCGGAAAAAATCAATGCTCGCTGGGGGTCCCGGCATGCCATCTAAAGTCGCGGCAGGGTTTGTAAACTGGCGACTGGACCGGCCGATTTTATCCTTCATGGTGGGTTGACGCTGATGCAACCATCTGTCCTAGAGCCCTAGTCGGCAGTTTATTCCCTTTACTTAAAGCAAACGGACTTCTTGACTTGTCTATAGGTGTGCTTTATCTCAACCAGGGCTTTCGGCTTCGCACAGCAGAAGCGCAAAGATATGTGCGGGGCCATAAAAATAATGGAGCAGATGGGTTTTATGCTCATTTATTGTCGATTCCCCAGAATGAGGTTTGAGCCAGCTCTTGCGGGAAATATTCCAAAAGTGATGCAGAAGGGTGGTAATATTCTGGGCAATATTTTAGTGACTCCAGATTTCCCTCAAAGGATGCCTGATGGAATATTAGCTGAGAAAGCAAAACCGAGTTTGGAAAAATTGCCTGGATGAAATTAAATTTAATTTCCACCCCTCTGAGGAAAGAAAATATGTGACTATCTAGGCACCTTTCCAACAGACCGCTGGAATAATTTCTACGAATTTCCAACGGGTTTGATCTATTTGTCTGTGTGACACACTCGAATCCTGTCACTTTCTCAAAGCGGACTCCTTAGGAGGAGGATTGTTTGTTATCGTACGAGTATAGTGATGAACCGAATGCTTTGCCAGAAACTTAGCCATGCTGCGCTTTGCATTTATCCTGTATGCATGTTTCCTTTTGCATACTGGGAATATGAAATTCATGTTTTTGTGTCTAAGTTGATGAAAACCTTCAATAAAATATTTTTAATTGAGAATATTTCGTCATTTTTTATTCAGCATAAATAAATTCTCACTTTATTCAGCGATAACCTACAACTAGTGGGGGCCCATTGGCCCGATTAAAAACGCATATGAGCCCTTCGTCCCAAAACTGGGATTACCCGGGGCCACTTGCTGTACATGAACATTGCGTTGCTGTATCGGTTTTATTCTCCTGTCGCATTCCGCGCATTTTTCCAAATTCCCAAGTTGGCCCAATCGAGCATGCTTGGTTTCCATCCAGCATTGACTGATCATGACAGCATCAATCATGACTGCTTGCCATCACGCTTCCAGAATCTTAATTCAGTGGAGGTTCTGGGGTGTCGAATAGCTATAGCACTCTTTACCAGTAATCAAATAAACCACCATTAACCACTGTTCAAATAAACCACACTGAGGCAATTTGTTACGAAAATTAGATATCACATACTCAAAACCATATACGTGTATAAGTTATACGCAAAAACGCAAATCGTGGAAATAATTTTTTCCTCCGATACCTGATCTTCCCCTTGCTTTTCACTTCTCTGAGACACATTTATTTGAAATTTTCTCGTATAAAAGACATAAAAAACTAAAGTACAAAAACCCAAAAATTAAG
>JASGXE010005879.1:0-13191 GCA_030068105.1 Sinentomon sp. SZTP_YWyxl | reverse complement strand
TTGTTTGCCAAATTGAACTGGCACTAGAGCAGCATTCATTGCAGCATGTGCATGCGAACATGGCACCCGAGCACCTCCACCCACCACCCTCCACCCTGCAAAACAACAACAGCTCTGCTGCAGTCAGCGTCGGTAACACTGCTTGAAGCAATCTCAACAAACTGTAAACAGTGGGTTGGAAACTTGGAGATGTGTCTGACACTAAAATATCACCCTTACCGGGAATTTCGACGATTTTATCTCCATGGTGTTAGTTGAGTCGACGCTTCGTCTTGATAACGGACGCGCTATGCGCCCGAAACGTCGACTCAACTCACACCATGGAGATAAAATCGTCTAAATTCCCGGTAAGGGTGATATTTTAGTGAAGCAATCTCACTTAACACATTCATGTTTTTTTTTTTTGCTTCTGTTAAGCATTCAGGTCTGTTTTATTAAACTCATAATGATCTTTACGTAAACTCATAATGATCTTTACGTCTGCTAAAAAGGCGGGCCAGCCGGGTTTGTTTGGATCAGGGCTACCTGATTGGATGAATTGATAACACCTTTGTAGAAGTTTTTCATGTTTCAATTTCTGCCTGACAGTTTACGCTCACTCTGGCTCACATTATTGGGAAGACTCTTTACAGCAGGAGGGAGACGTTTTTGATCATGATAGATTTCAATTTTAAATTCGTTATTTTTCAAAAGTGTGATGCACATCTGGCCTTTTGGTGCTTTTGTTCACATTGCGTTCAACTACGACTGACCTTCCGTTCGAATCCCGAGCATTTGTTTGTAGTGTCTTACTCTTAATGTTTATTTTTAAAAATAATTTCATTCCAATTTTTGACATTCCTGGACATGTGGATGCTGCCTGCCTAGCCCCATGTTTGAGTCCATTATCCTAACTTTGTGGCTGTGGGTGGATCACTCTCCAGCATTGCATTGCAGCCCCACCCCATGGCCAGAAATGAATTACTGGCATGCACAGGAAATCCAATAATCATGTTGGTTATCCATCTTGGGCAAAAATCATCTCTGATTGAATGGAACTCTTCTCTTTCTTGGCTGATGCCCTTTGTTGAGATCTCCCGTCAGTTGGTCATCCCTGCACATAAGGTTGCTGATGTCATGACGGTGTGGACTCTCAGAAAACACTACCAGCACCAATATGTTAACAGGCCCAGCTTGCAATCATTTTCTGAATAGAGAAACTAATAAAAAAATATGCATGTTCTGGCCACAAAGGTATTGATTCTGGAACTATTTGTTGTGGCATCATTTCTTGAAGCGAAAAGAAAGCGTAGGCAGTGTGTTATTTGTAGGGGGGATGGGGGGGATTTCCCCCTAACTTCCGTATTCATCCCCCCAACGTCAGCTGCGAAATTTGTCCCCGCCAGGGATACCATTTTCCCCCCAACATCAGGATTTCGGATGGGAAACTTGATTTGGGAAGTTTTTTCTCTTTGTTTCCGGTTGCTCTTTTCTGTGGGAATAAAATTCAAAAACAGGCATGAGTAATTTAGCCTCAGTTTCACGAATATTGCATCCAAAATGAACTCCAAATTTCAAAATTTCTCAAGCTTCTGGGGGCTTCGCCGAATGCGGTCGCTGCGAAGAGACAAATGCACTGATGGGAAATTGCATCTTAGCTGATGCAATAAATCATTGCCTGCATGCATTATGTGATCTAAACACCTCAAATGCTGAAAATATACCCTCAAGAACACCAATTTTGCACCCAAAATGAACCCCAAATTTCAAAATTTCTCCAGCTTCTGGGGGGCTCTGCCCCCCAGACCCCCTGCCAAGGCTCTGCCCCTTGGAACCCCGCTGGGGCAGGGTGACTACAGCTCCTATATTTCCTATTTTTCCTATATTTTCCGGCCTCCTCCTATATTCTCCTATTTTTCCTATATTTTTAGGGAGCTCCTATATTTTTGGCAAAAAGGGAAGAATTAAGCCCAATGAACTTGGATTTGAGGGCATTGCTTGATATCAATTCCGGAAAAATTGCTGCAGTGTCATTCTGTGCGTTTTTTTAATATCGCATACGGTAGAATTAAAAATGCTGGTTGCCATCACCTTCTGTGATTTCTCCTGGACGTGGTCCTTCATACGAGCGATTGTCTTCGCGATAAGAATTGCATTGAAATTTCGGATGAAAGGATCATCTGCTTTGAAGTGTTGCAGTGCAGACGGCACTTCAAAAGTTGGCACTGTAGGCCTCTTCTTGCAAGGAAGGATGAAGTGCAGTGAAGTAACTACCTTACCTAATTAGGTACAATTAAAAAAAAACAAATTTTCATCTTTTCCCCTTTTCTTAGCTTCTTAGTTTTTAGCAGAATGCCGTTGTTTGCAACAAAGGCACACTTGTAAAATTGGATTATTGAAGTTGTTGATGTCAATGGCCATAAGATAGGAAATTGGATAGGGAGGGTTGAAGGCAACGACCATGTAATATTTTGCAAGCTGTGCAAGAGACAAGTGGATATCAGAAACAGTGGGATTGCTCAGATCAATCAGCATGCTGCCTCAAGGAAGCACAAGAGCATCGCCAATCCAGCTTTTGCTTGTGGGCAAGGTCGGTTTTCCTTTGAGAGAAAGGAGGAAGGAGACACTGTGTCAACTCTAGTGCAGTACCAATCAAAAAACAAATCATCTGTCACTGTCCTGTTCGCTGAGGATCAGGTAGCGAAAGCAGAAATTCTCTGGGCTTTAAAACTCATTGATTCTGGTTTCTCCTTTCGTTCATGCAAAGATATCAACATCCTCTTCGCCGACATGTTTCCAGACAGTCAGATAGCAAAAGGGATTGCCATCGGAAAAGACAAAGCAAGATATGGCATTGTTTTTGGATTGGGATCTTACTTTGAGGCAGAACTTTTAAATGACTTGAGGACTTCAGTGTCTTCGAGAAACTATGTCCTCTGCTTCGACGAACAGGTTAATCATGCGCAAAAGAAACAACTCGATATTCATTTGTGCTATTTTAGTGATTCTAAAAAAATGGTTGTAAATCATTTTTTTAAAAACCTCATTTGTTGGACATGCAACTGCAGCAATTCTATGCGATGAACTCATGAACACCATACAGGAAAAGGGCCTGACATTTCAAGGCTGTTGATGGTTGGGAGTGACGGGCCCAATGTCAACAAAAGTGTGCTGCAGAAGTTGGACGGTGAGGTGAAAAAGTCAAGTAACGGACAATATGGTCTAATTAACATTGGATACAACAATCTCCACTGAATAATCAACCACCAGCAACCACCCAGCAACACTCCCCGCTCCCTTTTTTTCTGTCAGCAATCTGCATGACTGCATCCACACGGCAAGCACACGAATGCTGCAACACGGCAAGAGAGGGTCCATCGCAACGAGGCATTCTCGCCTCCAGCCGCCAACAGATGACTTTGTCATTGCGATGTGCGATATCCATGACGGAAAGAAACAGCGCAGGGGTGCGCAACTTCACATAAAATGCCTGAGAATTTCTGACATTTGACTTGCATGTTGCGATTTTCATGTTTCGTCTTGGTGTTCGGTCGACCGACAGGTCGACGGGATTTCTAGTTTACAATAAAATAAAATACAGTGATGCCCATAAAATGACAAAACCTTGATAATTTACCCTCGGAGGTGACTTCACCCCACATCATATTGATTTTGTAAATTCCTATATTTTAGAAATGTCTCCTATTTTTTAGACTTCATTCTCCTATATTTTTCAGGCTGGACTCCTATATTTTTTTCTGTTCCCCGTAGTCACCCTGCTGGGGCTCCGCCCCAGACCCCGCGAAAACTGGGGGGCTCCACCCCCCAGACCCCTCTCTGGGTCGCTGCCAAATTCTTTCCGTGTAATGCCCCCCATGCGAAATCCTGAAATGACAGCCCTGGATTAGTGGGCATATCCCCCTCACGTATTTTTCGACAAATAACACACTGAGCGTAGGACTCTCTCATTCTTACAATTGGCGTAATGGGTAGAAAAATAACAAGAGAGATGAGACTGAAATGTGCAATGCAGGATTGCAGCGCAACAGTGGGAGTGCGCATCTGAACAAAATCGACGAATGATATTCATGAGAAAAATGCAGGGGATAGAAAAGTGGTGAATGGACGAGGATGGAAAGGCACAGAGAGAACTTATGGAAGGCACTTCAACGTGGGATTAGAGGGGGGAGACAGAGCACGCATGCATTCGCTCTGATGGATGATTTTGTCTCTGTTTTGGTGGGACACCGGGGATTGTTTTGGGCGTGCATTTATTGGCAACATGGTATCAGAATTAGTGGTGATTTGCTGATTCTTTTTCCGGAATAATTGCCACCCAATCCAATAATAAATGGTTTGAAAACAAAAAAGTAATTTCTGTGTTCGAGTAACGACGGTACCGATCGGAAAGTTGTTTTTTTTTTTCGATTTTGTTTTTTGCACCTATCTGAAAGGCTGAAATCTCATCTTTCAGGATTTTTAAACCATTTGTCTCTATCTCAATTACTTTTTGAGCAGCATTACATTTTACGAGTGCCTTTTAGCCAACAACTAACTACCAGAGATGAATAGTTTTTTTGCATTATTTTTTAGTTTTTTGCATTATTTTTTAGTTTTTTACTCAATTGCAGGCCAAACCAGGCAAATATCAGCTTTCTGAGATTACCAGCTGATTCTCCACATTTTTACATAGCCATGCCAATTATCAGCTTTATCCTGACCACCAAAATGAAGTTATGGCAACCGAAAAGCATAACAGGTGTGAATTTGTTTATGCAAAAACTTCAATCGAGGTTTTCTCGCTTTTGTATTTTTTGGCAACCGCCAAACTTTTGAAGTGAGATCTCAGGAACTGTGCATGCCAAAAAGGTGAAAATTTGTGTACAAATGTAAAAAAGTGTTAAAATCCGGCTGAGCAGAAATTCTCTGGGCTTTAAAACTCATTGATTCTGGTTTCTCCTTTCGTTCATGCAAAGATATCAACATCCTCTTCGCCGACATGTTTCCAGACAGTCAGATAGCAAAAGGGATTGCCATCGGAAAAGACAAAGCAAGATATGGCATTGTCTTTGGATTGGGATCTTACTTTGAGGCAGAACTTTTAAATGACTTGAGGACTTCAGTGTCTTCGAGAAACTATGTCCTCTGCTTCGACGAACAGGTTAATCATGCGCAAAAGAAACAACTCGATATATTCATTTGTGCTATTTTAGTGATTCTAAAAAAATGGTTGTAAATCATTTTTTTAAAAACCTCATTTGTTGGACATGCAACTGCAGCAATTCTATGCGATGAACTCATGAACACCATACAGGAAAAGGGCCTGACATTTCAAGGCTGTTGATGGTTGGGAGTGACGGGCCCAATGTCAACAAAAGTGTGCTGCAGAAGTTGGACGGTGAGGTGAAAAAGTCAAGTAACGGACAATATGGTCTAATTAACATTGGATACAACAATCTCCACTGAATAATCAACCACCAGCAACCACCCAGCAACACTCCCCGCTCCCTTTTTTTCTGTCAGCAATCTGCATGACTGCATCCACACGGCAAGCACACGAATGCTGCAACACGGCAAGAGAGGGTCCATCGCAACGAGGCATTCTCGCCTCCAGCCGCCAACAGATGACTTTGTCATTGCGATGTGCGATATCCATGACGGAAAGAAAACAGCGCAGGGGTGCGCAACTTCACATAAAAATGCCTGAGAATTTCTGACATTTGACTTGCATGTTGCGATTTTCATGTTTCGTCTTGGTGTTCGGTCGACCGACAGGTCGACGGGATTTCTAGTTTACAATAAAATAAATACAGTGATGCCCATAAAATGACAAAGTCTCTGTTGGCGGCTGGAGGCGAGAATGCTCGTTGCGATGGACCTCTCTTGCCGTGTTGCAGCATTCGTGTGCTTGCCGTGTGGATGCAGTCATGCAGATTGCTGACAGAAAAAAAGGGAGCGGGGAGTGTTGCTGGGTGGTTGCTGGTGGTTGATTATTCAGTGGAGATTGTTGTATCCAATGTTAATTAGACCATATTGTCCGTTACTTGACTTTTTCACCTCACCGTCCAACTTCTGCAGCACACTTTTGTTGACATTGGGCCCGTCACTCCCAACCATCAACAGCCTTGAAATGTCAGGCCCTTTTCCTGTATGGTGTTCATGAGTTCATCGCATAGAATTGCTGCAGTTGCATGTCCAACAAATGAGGTTTTTAAAAAAATGATTACAACCATTTTTTTAGAATCACTAAAATAGCGCAAATGAATATCGAGTTGTTTCTTTTGCGCATGATTAACCTGTTCGTCGAAGCAGAGGACATAGTTTCTCGAAGACACTGAAGTCCTCAAGTCATTTAAAAGTTCTGCCTCAAAGTAAGATCCCAATCCAAAACAATGCCGTATCTTGCTTTGTCTTTCCGATGGCAATCCCTTTTGCTATCTGACTGTCTGGAAACATGTCGGCGAAGAGGATGTTGATATCTTTGCATGAACGAAAGGAGAAACCAGAATCAATGAGTTTTAAAGCCCAGAGAATTTCTGCTTTCGCTACCTGATCCTCAGCCGACAGGACAGTGACAGATGATTTGTTTTTTGATTGGTACTGCACTAGAGTTGACACAGTGTCTCCTTTCTCCTTCCTCTCAAAGGAAAACCGACCTTGCCCACAAGCAAAAGCTGGATTGGCGATGCTCTTGTGCTTCCTTGAGGCAGCATGCTGATTGATCTGAGCAATCCCACTGTTTCTGATATCCACTTGTTTCTTGCACAGCTTGCAAAATATTACATGGTCGTTGCCTTCAACGCTCCCTATCCAATTTCCTATCTTATGGCCATTGACATCAACGACTTCAATCAAATTTTGCAAGTGTGCCTTTGTTGCAAACAACAGCATTCTGCTAAAAACTAAGAAGCTAAGAAAAGGGGAAAAGATGAAAATTTGTTTTTTTTTAATTGTACCTAATTAGGTAGGTAGTTACTTCACTGCACTTCATCCATCCTTGCAAGAAGAGGCCTACAGTGCCAGCTTTAAAGTGCCGTCTGCACTGCAACACTTCAAAGCAGATGATCCTTTCATCCGAAATTTCAATGCAATTCTTATCGCGAAGACAATCGCTCGTATGAAGGACCACGTCCAGGAGAAATCACAGAAGGTGATGGCAGCCAGCATTTTTAATTCTACCGTATGCGATATTAAAAAACGCACAGAATGACACTGCAGCAATATTACCGGAATTGATATCAAGCAATGCCCTCAAATCCAAGTTCATTGGGCTTAATTCTTCCCTTTTTGCCAAAAATATAGGAGCTCCCTAAAAATATAGGAAAAATAGGAGAATATAGGAGGAGGCCGGAAAATATAGGAAAAATAGGAAATATAGGAGCTGTAGTCACCCTGTGAAAGCAGTAGTTTTGCCAGGATTTTTAAATTTGGGGGTGTGAAGATTCCATGGGGCCTTGAAGATTTCCATTGGGTGAAGGATCGAGGTGCAGCGCAGACAGGGGGTCTGGGGCATCACCCCAGCGCCAAGGGGAAGAGCCCCCTGGCGGGGATGTGAGGAGGGTGCCCCCAGAAGTTGAAGATATTTTGAAATTTGAGGGTTCATTTTGTAGGTAAAATTGGTCTTCAAGCGGACAAGTATGTTGCCAGGGCAAGCCAACAGATGGGGCCAGGGGTGTCTTGTGGGAGTGATTTGACAGATTGCCAAACTCATTCAACTCACCATCCTCCCTTGGGTGTTGGCAAATTTTTCTGGGGGGGGGGACGTAATCCTCTCGGGGGGTGTTACCACCCCCTAGGAAGGTCTGGCAAACCTATTGGCAGAAAGGTCGTATGGCTGCTGGCAAATTGCGAACAGAGGCCATCTTGGATGCAGAAATTCTCAAAATACTCAAAACTTACATGATGCCAAGTGTTGAACCAGACCACATGTGGTTGTTTTTCTGTGAAGGGCCCATTCATATACAGGCTCATCCATATAGCTCAAAAGTCTTTGGTCATAGGAAAAATGAAAATTTTCTATTTTCATCATAGTTTGTGATCTGAAACTTTTCTAGCTCATCAAACTACATGTGCATATACCTACAGGGTAGCCCAGATGTCTTTGACCAAAAGCTCTTACCACGGACGTCGCCACTTTATTCGGGACAACAATTTCCCATAAAGTCTTGATATCTGTTGGAGCTGAAAAAAGGTTCAGATCATAAAACATGAAAAACCAGCAAATTTCCATTTTTCTTATGTTCAAAGAATTTTGGACAACCCTGTATATTGTCGAACCCAATTTTGGAGTTTAACAGTCACATAAAAACGTGGCATTTTATTTCTTTTTCATTTTTATTGGCCTCTCCACTGCTTTGGGATTGGATTGCCAAACAAGTTCCCACCAACACACTTTGGCCTGCTTGTTGTTGCGCACCAGATCGTGAAAATGTTGGAAAATAATTTTGAAAAAATTTGAACAAAAAATCGAGTGAAGATCAAATCAAACAGAAATAAAGATGAGTGTTGTTTCGCAAAACAGCTCATCTTCCCCGAACAAAAAAAACAACCTGCAAAATGCAGGGTCAAAGGTCATTCTTTCAACTTTGATTTCTCAACTTCTGTTTACGTACAGTCACATGAACAATATTGTCTCCCTAACAGAGTTAAATGGGCCCCTACATCAATATGCAAAATTTATTTGCTTTCATGCTCAGGTTGCGTTCTCAAAGAAGAATAGCGATGTTTTGTCTCGATGTCAGCTGGAAATCAAAGAGGGAAATTATTGAGACTTGCGCCTCCCCTGTTTCTTTTCTCCTGGAGAATGAGTGTAAAGTGTAGCGAATACCCGAAGATAGACCCAATTTTCCGAAACCTGACGCCGACAGCCGTTCGTTAAGGCACAATTCGGCGTCGTTCAAAACAGGTTAACGTGGTCTCAGACGTGTTGCTTGATGATCGAAATGTCAATCATTGCGTTTCCCAACTTTTCCAAAAAGACCTACAAAAAATCTGACAGCCCATTTAACTCTTTTAAGGATAAATTATTGTTTCTGTAGCTGTATAGTGGCGGCGGAAAAAGATTACTCATAGACATGTGTTTTTCCCATCTAACTGTTGCCTCCGAAACTTTTTTTTTTCTTTCTTTTTACTCTTATGCATTTGGTAGAAATTAAAGCGCCAAATTGAAACGGAGCTTTCTAGAGGTGTCAGATTTTGATATTAGTGATGAAAGAGGATCTTTTATTTCTACAGCATGGAGTTTTTGCTAAATTCTCAAGAATGGAAATTTTTCACATGTATGGGTAATCTTTTTCCGCCGCCAGTATACACACTTACGCTGGAATAACTGTCGATTAGTGCACAATATTTCAGCTCTTTGCTGAGGTTCTCCATAACAATCGAGCCACCAGAGGTCTGAGGCTGACCCAAGTAATTGTGAGCATATCTCCGGTAGGCTGGAATTGTCGGCAAATTTGAGTGCAGACGCCATAGACTGCTGAACCTCTGACACCTGAAATTAAATAGGTGATTTTGGGGGGAGATCATGCAGTTTCCCTGAATGACCCCACAGAGCAAATTTGACCTGCCTAGAATTGTTCAGAATCTGCGGGGCAGGTTATATTTCGCTGTGGACAAATTACACAGAGCTAATTGTAAGAAACTTTAATTTCTACTCCTGCAATAATCCATTTGAAACCCATTGTTATTCAACAATGTTTTTCATTTCTCTGTTTTCACTTAGCTCCCTTTAATTCGTCCAAGGCGATTTGCTCCGCGGAGTAATTCATATGCATTAAAATACTTCATGGAAAAACATTCATTTTTATATAGACGTGACAAAAGAATCACAGAAATTTGTAAAACGAAGCTTAAAAGCGATCCGGATAAAAGGGATTCCGGATAATCCGGGTTCAGATAATCGAGACTGCACTGCAGTGATTTTGGAGATCATGGAATTTCCCCGAATTACCGAGTTATTCCAGGTTGCAAAATGTGTCAGTATTTGTAATGAAGCTTGGGGCTACAAGGCAATTTTGCCAGAGGCAACTGACATTCTTTTTTTTTCATAATGAACTTGAGTTGGTGGCATTTTGTAAAATTTATAAAAAACGATTATCACGGCAGGTCCGACAAGATCATTTCACAGCCGTGACGTAATGAGACGTGCACACGCCTGGGATGGTAGACGACTGGGACGTCAAGACGTACGGAAAGGTTGACGTCTTGATGGCGTTTGACAATCGTCAACATGTGACATTGTGGATAAGTCTGACTGACTCTGGGTAAAAGATTGTTACGCCAGGGACACACTCATTAGTCAGTGTCAGTAGTCATCAATAAATTGTGATCCAGTCTTGCGTTCACTTTGTGTTCAGTTCAACTTGGTAAGGAGCTCAACTGGGTTATGTTATTATGGCTAAACCTTTTGCTTGTCATGCATCTGGTTGCCAAGTGAAAATAACGTGTGTCTACCGGTTGAAGAGTTCCCAGTTGTTGTGATTGGATTCCCAGAGTGCAACTAATGCGATGAAGTTAGACGTTCATCGGAAATGGTTCCAATGAAGTCGGACGTTTCCCCATAATTATGGAACCATTGCGATCATTATGGACATTAATGGAACTCCAGACTTTCTCTCGTTGTTAGGTAGGTACCCAGTTCCCATTCTGGTCACACTGACATGCATAACAGATCCTTGTGAACATCTTAGAAATCAAAACTTTGAAGGAAATGAAAATCATTCTGAACAGCAGACAAAAAAAACAAGAGAAGCTTATTGGTAAGGTGGATATAAAGATCCGATGGATTTTGACCCGAGAATACATTTGGGGGAAAATGAAAGTTTTTCTCGGTTTCATCGACGGGCACAAAACGTCATATGGAAAGGACAATTTTGGCAAATGGCATTTCCCCCAAACTTTCCTCAAAAGCCAAAATCCGCATGAGCCTTCTGTGTCGAAAAAGATCAAAACATTTTGACATGTTTACCCTGGTTACACAAAAATTTCAGAAAATCACACAAACCTTGCTACAGGTGCTTGTGAGAGCAAGTTCATAGACAATTTCATTGAAGGCATCTACAAAAGCCAATGATTTATCACAACGACAATAACGGAGCAGAATAATAAATGATCACCAGGAACAGAACTCTGTCCAGAGCAGGTGACAGACAGATTCAGCAAAAAGTAACCACCAAGAGTAGCCAAGTGGCTGAGCCAAATGCTGTCACGGTTAGTCCGCCAAGTCACGTATTAAGCATGCAAAGCATGGCATCCTGCATTGTACTCTCCGTTAAAACGCAGGTTGTTCTGGCATACATCTGCAAATGCAAAGGTGACAGAAAGATTCGCTCGTGAGCAATGGATATCGGACTGACGTAAAATGCTGAACCTGATTGCCCTGCTGGTGATGGTTGAGTATATCAGATGCTGTTTTCACATGTCAAACAGTGAACAAGAAAAAATGGTATCCAATACCTATCTTACCCCAAATTAACCTATCCTATTTCAGCCTAGTGTGTCCAATCCTGGAATATGCTGCTCCAGCTTGGGATCTGCGGCAAAGTGGCTAGATTTTAGATCTGGAGAAGATACAGCGTAAGGCTGTCCATTGTGATGGGCGAGTATAAATGAGAACGCAGTGTCAGTTCATTTTTGCTACCTCGGGATGGGACTTTCTTCGAGCAAGGAAGGGGGTGACACATTTGGTATGCCTTTTCCTAGTCCATGCAGGTGTTGGGGTTTGGGGTAGTTGTTTGGGGATTTGGGCTTGCCTTCATACTACTCGCATAAAGACCACAATTATAAGCACCGCTAACAGACCTTCAAAAAGGACATTGGCATGTATACTGGCGGCGGAAAAAGATTACCCATACATGTGAAAAATTGCATTATTGAGATTTTTGCAAAAACTCCATGCTGTAGAAATAAAAGATCCTCTTTCATCACTAATTTCAAAATCTGACACCTCTAGAAAGCTCCGTTGCAATTTGGCGCTTTAATTTCTACCAACTGCATAAGAGTAAAAAGAAAGAAAAAAAAGTTTCGGGGGCAACAATCAAATGGGAAAAACACATGTACGAGTATGAGTAATCTTTTTCCGCCGCTACTATCCTCCTTTGGGCAGGACTATCCCTGAGTGGAACTCTCTTACTGAGGAAGTGTTTGACCTGCCATTGAGTGTCCCTGTCTTGCAGAGCAAACTTCGAGATTTTCATTGCCCGAATCTGACTCAGAGCCCCTAACTGCAAGAGACCAGTCCTTCCTTAGGTTGGTTTTGTGATAAATCATATGGCCTGAGCTCAAAAGGTTCCTGACAGCATGGATAATTTGTTGCAAGATGCTTTGATGGTTTTAATTATTTTTCTTTCTTTCTCTGTTTTATTCACCTTTTAACATGTGGCTTTTGTCTGTTTTGCATTGAAAGGAGGAAATTCCAAAAATATTGATATCAATCGATCAAAACCAGCAGAACAAGCATGTTTATCGTTTTAGTAGGACTTCATGGACATCACAGTTCAGCGAGGCACAGCAGAAGGGGGCGAGGAGATGTGTAAACAATGGAAAAACAATGTTGGCATTATTCTGGAATGAATGGTTCTGAAACTTGCAGAAGGCATTATGAGGTTGTGAGTAGCTGGTGCTGGACTCTTCTGCCACACTTTAAAAGGAAAAGAGAGAATTAAACTTGAAAAACACACACCTGGATCGATTTCGCCATCTGACTACGATGGCATCTTCTGCAGGACTGAAGTTCTCACAGGTTTGGCTGGAGCAGACGACGATGTGCTGGGCGCATTTGACGTTTTTTGTGATAGCCAAGTTTGGAAATCTGACGAATTTTCCAGATATATCCGGCCGATTTCCAAAACGAAGATCAATCTGCGGATCGCCTCGATCTGCGGATCGACGAGTGGTGATCTGGTTGACCTTGTCGTTCCCAGTATCGATTTGAATCCAAATGTTTGCGGTCAACCAGATCATCACTCCTCGATCCGCGGATCGCGGCGATCCACCGATTAATCCCCGTTTTGGAAATCGGCCGATCAAGTTTAATTCTCTCTTTTCCATGAAAAGTATGGCAGAAGATTCCAGTACCAGCTACTCAACCTCATTATTTTAGAAATTCAAAAATTGTATTGTGGGGTGCCGTGCCGTTCCTGCGAGATTTGTCACCAGAACCGGAAACGTTCAGATTTCACCAATGTTTCAATCGTTCATCTCTTGCATGGA
>JASGXE010005875.1:0-10948 GCA_030068105.1 Sinentomon sp. SZTP_YWyxl | reverse complement strand
CACAGGGTCTGGTGCCGCAATGTATGTCTGAATACAAATTGCAAACTTCTTTTTCTAGAAAGTAATCTTCTTTGGCAACTTCGCATGGCACACTGCTCACCCGGAAATGTTCGAATTTGGGCCAAAACCAGTCAAGTTTCACAATTTCGTCAGCTTAGTTATTGTGGCATACCAATTCTCGAACGCCTGATGACCATGCTTCTCGCGTGAAATAAAAAAAAAAAACATTTCGAAAACCTCGATTTGCACGATGTTTGTGATGCAAAATGTTCCAATTTCAGTATCGGATCTAGCCTTCGCAAGGGGAGAGCGTGCCTGAGGCAGCGATGTCCGTGGCAAAATTTTATTATTATTTTATTTATTAAAAAACAATACTGGCACAATTTCATTGGTGGAAGGCAAGGTTAGTTCGCTACATGGTCAAAAGATAAAAAAGTTTAAGTCAAGGAATAAAAGGGTGAAAAGCAAACAGTAAACAACATTTAAATGCTACAATTGGTGCGGAGCCCGCACAACTCTAATGGCACGTGAAACCAGAGGGGCTGTTGAAGGAAGACAATTCCAATCCATTATTGTTCGAGGGAAGAACGAATTAAAGTATCTGTTGGATTTGCAAATTGGAACTTGATATGAAAGGCATGATCCATTCGGGATTCCAAAGGACAGATGTGGAGGGTTAAAGTCGCAGGAGGCTTAAGAAAATTTTCAGTCAATTTTGGTGTAGCGAATTTATACGGTTACATCATAAAAACATCATAAAAGAGATGTGAGATGTTTTTCGGCGAGTGGGAAAACTTCGTCGTCCGTCTGCCACCTTCCATTTTGCCCCAAAACGACCAATTTGGGGCAAAAAGTTCCACTTTATGTTTTCCTGAAATTAGCAACGCAACCCAAATTTTAAACGCTCTGAAAGGTCTTCAAATGAGACATAATTCTGCCAGTTATATCTAACTTAAATTTATTTGCAAATTGGTTGAATTAATGCGTCGACTAAAAAGTAAAATCTACCGAAAAAGACGCTCGAAAGAGCAGGTATATACCGGAAAACGTTTTTGTCTGATATTCTGAATATCTGATATACAATATTTGGAATGCACATCGTGTTAGTTGACAACCGGTGTTTTGCCATGGGGCGTGACATTCTGCTCACCTATTCGTATGCGACTTGGAAATTCTTCCATCTATAGTGAAAAAGTACGCGCACCAAGCAAAAAATAAGAAAAAAGAAAGAAATGAAAAACGCAAAGAATAAGCACAGAATGGAAAGGAAAAAAGGAAAAAAGTGAAGATTAAAGGGGAAAACGAGGACGCGATGCAAAGGTAAAAATGCAAGAAAACGAGCCAGCGCAAGAGACGGGAATATAAATACAAACAGAAAGAACTGCGGGAATTCTCAGACGTCCAATTGAAAAGCAGTTGCGCTGGCAGCCTGGTGAGCGTTTCCGCATCCGCACATATTCGCATTCCCATCTCGTCGTTTCCCCCTTTCCCGTCATCAGACTTTCCCTTTTCTATTCCCGTCGTCGCAGACTTTTCTAACGTCGCCAACATCGCAGTCGTCAAGCCATGAGAGCCGCACTACTCACGGAGGCTTTTTTCTTCCCTATCCTTTGCCTTTTTCGCAACACATTTTATCCTGAGCGCGCTCTATTGCCCTCCTCTCCCTCTCTCTCCCTCCCCCTCCCTCTCTCACTTTCTCGCTCTCTCTAAGAAGCTCGCATATAGTGAATCCAAAACCAGTTTATAGTCGCCACGAGATTAAACATATTCAAGGAAGCGGCGAGGAGGCATGCCATCCACATCACGATAAGATTTTCAGTAATATTTCCCTTGCGTCGCTACATGTTTGCCCTAGGAAAACAAAACAAGGCAAAGGCACACGCGAGCAAAGGAATGAGGACTTGGACAAGGTGTCCCAAAATAAATCGTACTTTAATGCATGGCCGCAGCCAGCAATCTCAATTGGTTAAACCTGTGAACTTCTGGCATTCTTGGAAGACGAACATACCTTTCTGCGTTCTCGCCGCTCAACGGGTTACCTCAACGGGTTATTTCTGATAAAAGCTTTGCCGGATAAAAGCTTTCTGATAAAAGCTTTGCCGGGTCGAAAGAGTTTAAATTGTTTTAAAAGAACCACCCTGTACTTTCAGCCACACAGATCTTGATCTTCAGGAAGGAAAATAGGCAAAGACGCGGGTACTATACTTCGAGGCACTTGGGTAAGCAACCTTTGCACTGTGGACTAAGACGAGTTTTGTCACCGCACGACCCACTGCAGGTATAAACCCACGGCCTTTCGCCAACCATAAGATAATCACATGAATAGCCTTGCAACACTTCTTGGGGATTATTCTATTATATCTGAGGTTGTAATTTGTTTGTTCCTGCAGGAAATGTAGCCTAACTAGAGGTGGAGTGAATGGAATTTCTAGTATAAAGGAGTAACTTCTGCTTAGTGTAAATTCATCGAAAATCCATGTGTGAATAGGCATTCAAAAAAGCTGAAGTGCTAGGTAACGCGCGATAAACACCGTTGTATAACCTAAGAAGCAACAATTTCTAGACGAGATAAAACGGCTCGTTCTAGTTGTCTCAAAAGAGCTCGAAGAGCTTTTGAGAAAGTCATTCTGAATGTCTGCACCATGGCCAACTGAAGTGCGGTAACAAGCCCAAATTACACAGTGCTAGTCGAGCCAAATCCACGTTTTCATCTGCTCGCGTGACATTTTCGCAAGAGGGAGGAGCCTTGTTGGATAAATTGCAAAATCAATACAACTATTCCAGCTCACACATGAAGGACCAGCAGGTGCATAGTGCAGACTCAATCACACTCCCCGTGCAAGTAACAAATGGCGCAAAGTTGAAATAGCAACACAACACTTTCCGATAAAGTTCTGAAAGAAATGTTTTTGAATTGCTGAGTAAGTGTCAAGAAACACTAAAAATGCGGCCAATTTTTTCAAAGTGACATATGTGAGGTAACAATAGGACAACAAGAGAAGTGTAACCAAAAAAATAATTCCTTTCAAAGCAGTGTCGACAGAAAGAATTCGCCCATGGCTCTGATTTGCAAGCTGGATTGTTTTGCTGGAAAGGCAAACGTCATGATAGCGCCTTGCTCAGTGAAGGGCATATTTTCGCGCAATTCTCAAACATAGCTCTTCAAATATAGCAAAAAGTAAAAATTTTCAAAAAAAGTAATATATTTTTAAAGTGATATATTTTAAGAAAAATAGAAATGAATTTGTGGATTTCAGGCATTTGGCCTCCAGAAAGAAACGAACATTGTTCTCTGAGAATAAAAATGATCTTTAGAAGCCAAAGAATTGCTCGCTGTAAAATATTGGTATTCCGTATTATTCAAAACCCGACAGCTCAAATTTAAGAATCGAGGGTCAATAAAATTTTACAGTTGGGATATTCAGATGCCAGTCATTGTGTGGAGGTGCATTATTTCATTGCATAAAAGTACACGTACACACATTGCATAATAGGTGCAATAAAGTGGATGTTATGGCGTTTTGATTTATACTTGCAATGTTTGAAATCAAGTCTTCAAAATTCTCAGATTTGTACTCCGAATTCAAATCCAACGCAAACGACCATCGCTGTGAGCATTTGAAAATTTTATATCTAAATGAAAAGCTCTTCTGGGCATGTTGGGATTGATCGGCATACAATGCGATTGATGACTGACACAAACCCCTGTTATTGCGATTGGTTTCAACGCATAAAATGGAGCCAAATTTGGCCATAAACCATGGTTGCATACTCCTCACAGTGATGACTTGCCAGCACTGCGCTGGCTTCGAATTGACAGCGCACTCTCATGCAGAGAAAGTAGATTTCTGCCGCTGAACTTTGATATCCGGAAAATTGCCGTGCTTTTCTGCCAATCCATTGTTATTGCGAACATAGCATCCAAAGTGGAATTGACCATTAAGTTGGATCCCATATTGCCAGTGCCATGCATGAGAGAAATTCACCGATAGAGTAGTCAGGCCAACTCGTACAAGGATATTGCTCGGTTACAAATCTGAGAATTTCATTGCGAAGCGACTTGCAGTTTTAAATGGTGAAATTATTGGCTATTGAACCAATTGCTTAATTGTTGTCTGCGATCTGACAGCTGCATAGTCATAGGAAATCAAAGACAAATAAATTCCGAGCAGATTTCGTGCGAGGAACTGATTTTTGAATGTTTTGTACAGTCCGTGTCGAGACAAGTTCTTTATTGAAGTTCATCTGTCGAACAAAATAACGCTAAAGCAGATCCATGCGACATTTTCTGACTTTGAGTGCAAGATTTCCATGATGTAACTGTATCTCCTAAATCCGTAGCAGAGCTATAAGGCCATTTCCCAAAAATTCCTAACTACAAATCCATCACTGGTTTGGTGGTCGTCCTACGTTTGTTTTGCTGAACTGGATTTCATTCTCGACGCAATAACGTTGTAAAGTTTGCTTCATTGAAATGCAGGTAAACAGAAAGCCTCACATTGTTGATAGAGGGCCACCAGACTCGCTTCTCGCTTCACTAAGCGATCAGTGTCCATATAGCACGTTTACGGTGGCAAGCGCCACACTGACGCTTGTCAAAAGCTCTGTTAGGTCACCATTCTGCCAGACGTGCGGTGCTTTATGTTAGCATGGGACTCAATTTGTTTAAAAGTATCGAGTTGGGGGAGTTCCACTCCGTTCCCCGACAGTACACGTAAGAACAGATACAGGTTAGCAGCTCTAAAGTGCGTCAATGAAATGGGCATTGAAAGCGGATGTTTTACACACTTTCGAAACATGCAAATGCGCTCCAAATTCAAAATGATTTATAATTTCCATATTACGTGAGTCCGTTTTTCAGTCGATTTGGAAAAATGTTGAGTTTCGATTTCAGAACTTATGTACATTGTTTTTCTGAAATGGTTGGCCATACTTCGTTTTCGGCATCGTGATGCCATTCTGAACAAAAAATGTAGAGTGACTTTTTGTCGTCCGATGACTTCTGGGGTACTCATCGAAAATAAAACATAGGTATAGGCCCATACACTGTCATCCTAGGCATCACAGTCATGGGTAACCAAAACCAACTGTAAAACAAATAGCAGAACAAAACAAATGCTAAACAATACATGCAGGTACAGTAGAGAGCGCATTCTTTGCTGTCCCTGCATTTATTGTTTAGCATTTGTTTTGTTTTGCTATTTGTTTTACAGTTGGTTTTGGTTACCCATAACTGTGATGCCTAGGATGACAGTGTATGGGCCTATGTTTTATTTTCGATGAGTACCCCCAGAAGTCATCGGACGACAAAAAGTCACTCTACATTTTTTGTTCAGAATGGCATCACGATGCCAAAAACTATGTATGGCCAACCATTTCAGAAACACCCTGTATGTGTAGGCAAAGTAAATTCACTTTCACGCTTAAAGTAACGACAGAGTGGCAGGTCGTGGCAGTTAGGTGGGCTTTCATTTCGCTTCTGCGGTTTTGCAATGTTCAGTTGAAAAGTGCTACCCTCTATACCAATTTCGAATAAACCATGATGCCTGTGAAGTTTGCCACGGTTAAACATCATCCATCGCCACCTAATCATTCATGGTGCTTCAAAAGTCCCGGGAAAGCCCCACCGCAAAATGGATCGCTGCTGTGCTGTATAGATCCGAAAGCGTGGGATCTCGCCATGAAGTGAGTCCCATCTTGCTTGCTATGCTTTGTCTTCGTTGGTTTGCAAGTGTTGACTATGAGAATTGATGGTGTGACTTTTAACCATAAAATGTTATCGGTCGTCCAACGTATAGACGGCTATTGGTGTTTTTCAAGCGTTTTTAATCGCGTTCATAGTGTACCTTTTGACAGAACCAGGATTATTCACAAACAAAAAACACTTTAATTTAAATTCGGCGAGCCACTTTAAAGGAGCACCCTGCTTGCTAGCCGCAAATTCAGTCCATGCGACTGTGTCCGGAGAACCTTTGACTTGATATTGCCCCAGTGAGAAAGGTAAAAAGCGACCATTTTGAAGGGATAGTCCTGGGTTTTTAGACACCCTGCATCAAATCCAGTAATAAAAGGCGTTTGGTTTTTTTGGTGAAAATATATCAATACGTCCTTTACGATGCAACACGTGTAAGCTGGTGGCTTTTTCGGCGCACAATAATGCGAATATAAACTGGACCATCATACCTACCAGCATAGCATGTAGCAGAGAATCGCATTCGGTTATTTTATGAAGGGGAATAAAAATCACTGAAAACTTTTCACATAAATTCAGGCCGATATTGCTGTTTAAATAGCCGCTTTTTAAGACTCATCTCGCAACAACGCATTGCAATAGACTTCGATGGCGATGCAGTTGAAAAATGCTTTTTTCATTTCAAACGGGTGTTCCAAATGGTCCTTTTCGGGGTGTATAGCGGCGGTGGAATTAATGCACTCATGCATGTAAAAAATTGCGACTGTTCAGATTTTCACGAAAACACCACGCTGTAGAAATTAAAGATACTCTTTTTTACCGATGTCAAAGTCTGACATCTCCTGAAAGCTATGTTGAAATCTGGCACTTTAATTTCTACCGCCTGCGTAAGAGTAAACAGAAAGAAAAAAAGTTTCGGAAGCAACAGTTACCTACTCGTAAATGGAAAAACATGTATGCATACATGAATTCCACCTCTACTCTTCATGTAAACTTCTTTGGACTGGAATCACACATTCCGAATCCCATCTGCCACGAGATTGGGGCCACACTTGATCAATATGAAATTTAGAAGTTCCATGCAAATAGATTTGTTTCTTGGAAGCATTTGAGAATATCAAATTATCAGGGAGAACACAGGAAAATAATACCGCAACTTTCCACCGGGGAAAATGGTTTCTCTTGATGGCACTCATCAGCGAACGAAACTCGATCACATGAAACTGCAAAAGTAAAAATGTTGAAACATCAATGTTAAGAAAAATCACTTACGTAGTTCCTCGTCAGATCGGGGTGGTCCTTTTCGAGTCCGTCATCTAAAATCGTCACCACTATACCCTTTCCGGTGATTCCTTCGTTCCAGGCCTCCTTCACGTTCATATCCAGTCCATCACCGCGATTCTAAAAAAAAAAAGAAAATCAGAAAAGTGAATTGAACGATTTTCCAAACTGCCCACAAAAATCAATGATCGAAAACATTCAAGGATAAATTAAAATTCAAAATACTCAGACATTCAAAATACGTGGGCCATAGGAGATTTTTGCCAGACTTTTTAAGCACGGGGCAATGTTATTCCCCATCTGGTAAGCGCCGTTAAATGCATTCCTTCATGTAATGTGTTTTGCGGCGCATGCGAAATGGGGAATTACATAGCCCCGTGCTTCAAAAGTTTGAAAAAATCGCCTATGGCCCAGGTATTCAGAATGGCTCCGTATAAACATAATTTCGTTTTTGATCTGAAATGGAATATTCTTTTTCAAACCGAAGCTGCTGCTGTTCCGAATTAAAAATTGGCAGTGTCAGGTCGGAAAACATCCAACCACCAGCATTTGTTCGAAATGGGTGGTGGAAAGTGCTCCTCGGATGGGTAGAGTGATCATCACTATTAATAGTGATCAGACACTATTCTCATGAATTGAAACGCGAAAATGAATATTGGGTCGTCTTATTTGCGCCAGAAAGTATACGGAGCTTATCATAAATCCTCGACCATAGGCGATATGTTAAAGGACTGGTTAACATGGGGGCCTTCTACGAAGTCTGTTCCAGAAAGACTGGGACTCCTTAATTTATTCACTGTTCCAGCATCCGTCTCTTTGGTTTGATTGTCTCTAGGTACATCCCTTCTGAGTTGATTCACTTGACCCACCTCCTCTTCTAATCTTGGAAACAACGCATCAGTCCATTCATATGGTCATTCTCTTCAACATTGCCTCCCCCCCCCCCCCCAAAAAAAAAAAAAAAAGGTAATCCACTCCGTACCGTTTTGGGTGGGGTAAACATTCGATGTCCTTTGCGGCAAAAAAACCGTTGCACCACGTGACATTCAGACGGGTGTCTGGCTCAAAATTTCATGAGTGTTCCCAATACTGACATTTAGATGTTGATCCAAGTACAATGGTCACCAGTAGATCCTCGTGCACAATACAGCAGCAGTATCAATGTTGACTTCATTAGTCATTGTTTTTGCTACACCTGGGCCACACTGTTTCACAAACTTTCCCTAAAGTCCAGTGAACCACAGTGGATTGAGGCAGGGCTTCGTCCCCGTGTTATTCCTGGAGAAACCTCAAAGCTTTTCGTTGCTTGTTTTGTTCAAATGGCAAAAGAACTTGAACCCTTCATGCTGTTCGTCCTGCAAAATCTTGTCAGAAACTGGAGGCGAAAAAATGAACCAACAAAATCAAACGCCCTAAAATGGTGGAAGGTCGGCGGGAATAAACCAATTTTGGCATGAACGAAGCGGAAGGGTGAATACTTCTTCCCACAAAATGGGACAGCTGGGAAGTTTGTAGGAGCCCAGCCACAACACCAGTCCCAGTCTTTCTTGAATAGCCCACGTGACTCAACAAGGCCTTGGTGCAACTTCACTCCTCACACGAATGTCATGATGTCTGCAGCTCATGTTGCCATTGATTCTAAATGGCGTCTGAGTTTTATTCCGCGGTTTTCTCAGTTTTGCGCCTGCGGCAACAAAAGCTGCAACACAACCAAAAATTTTTTCCCAAAAAAAAAAAAAAAAAAGGGGTTTAAAAATTTGGGGGAAAAGGGGGGCCCGTGTTGGGGCATATTTCCTTGAAAATTTCAAACCCCAAAATTTTCCAAAGAAAGGAAAAAAAAAATTTTTTTTTAAAAAAAACTAACGGCCAAAAATAAAATTCCAAAACTCCAATTTACAAAAGGGAACTCCAGTTTTCACTAGCGTGAAATTTGAAGACAAATCGCGACAAATGACCCAATTTTCTCCATGTTCGTGATCGTTTCTCACGCCCCTACAGAAACAAAAGCTGCAACACGCATGAGAAATCATTGCGCGTGTTGCATACGCTATGAAATGTGCAGGCGTAAAAACTCAACATTGGTTTTGCCCAATGTCAACCATCTTTAGCGCTGCCTCTTTATTTTTAAAACATCGATCAACATGGGGAATGCGTGTTCGCGATTGAGACATCGATTTGTGCCTTTCAGCAAATGCTGCATAATAATTTTAACCTTGAAATCGCGAAATGAATGTAAATTTGTCATGATTTTGTTGCCAATTGGAGTCGCAATGTCTTTTGCGCGCAGTCTATGGACGAGGCTAGTCCAGGGTTATGAGTTGGCGTGTGGTTAAACGGCTGAATGAATCACAGTTGCAGGGATGACATTACCATGATACAGAAAAATCAACGCTTTTTTTTGTTGATGTATAAAAATCAACGCAGGTTTGATAAATATGCATTGTTCGTTGTATCAGCACCAGGGCAGGCTGTCGGTCTGGGACGAAATTCCCAAGCAGGTGCTTGAGTTGGAGGTTGATCGCCACTCTGTTCAAAGGGATGGAACCTCCGGTCGCGGTTCTGAGCAACGAACTTCCGCAGAAAGGTGCAAGAACTTTTGCGATTTTGCCTATTTGTCCACTTTTTTCTGGGGAATTTCAAAATAGGCGGGGCTTAACGATAAAAAGTGAAAATTTGTCGACTGGCAAACGAAAATTGCAAATGATGAATTCTTCCAGAGACATAAGCAGGTGGGAGAAAAGCCAAGAAAAGGTACTTTTCCGGTGAAACGTAAAAAAGAGAAATAATACGTAACCTACAGAACTGGCAATTTTGGCCATTTACCGAGACGAAAATGCACTATCGCATACACCATTCGTCCGTCCAGCAATGGCAACCCACTTTGAAATACGTTTCTCTCAACCCCAGGGCGATGACTCAAAACCAAAAAGCGGAGCCACTTCGATGCATCCACGGAGGCGGTTAGCCGCCATTGCATCCACAGAGCCGGTGAGAGCCCCAATCCAACCCGAAGTTAAACTCCTTGCGGTGCAGTCAAATGCGTTTTTGTTTCAACAAAAACAAAGTGTTAAGTATAAACGATCAAGAAAGTATTTTTGATACTTTATTCTAAATAGAAGTCGGCGTACTTCGTGTTTAGTCCCCGCGGGCCTTGAAGTTGAACACAATCAATTTGCGTTGGGCGAAATCTGAAAATTTTCAACCTGAGGCTTTAATATTAATTCCTAATAATTTTTAATAGCCACGTTCCAGCCAGCCCTTGATATTCCTACCTATCTATATACTTTCGACCTGGTGAACCGTATTGAAGGGAAATCCGGATGCGTTTAAAGACGGACATTCGCCAGGACTGTAGCTCTCAGGCAGTGTTTAAACTCACCCTGTCATTTCAGGCAATCTTTTGTTTCGTTGCTAAAATGCCTGGAAAGAAAATTCCTGTTTGGGGAATAATTTAAAAAGCAGAGCTGACTATTTTCGGGCAAATTAAGCAGCGGGGCTCTTACTTAAAACGAAATGCCAGACTTAAGAGCTAGGCTCATGATGAGGGAGCTGGTGGCAAGATCTAAGCGATCTGGACTATGTACAGGGTGTTCGGTGATATGGGCTAAATTTGGTCGCCTGCTTCACAAATGAGACCGCATAGATAAAAAAGTTTGAGGTGCATTTTATCAACGGTTTCAGGAATTGTCACGAAAACGACTTTTGTTCACAACACGAAAACGCCCAAATTTTCCGAGGCTGCTTCATTTTGCAATAAATTCCGTTTTTATTTCAAGCAATTTAGAGGGTTCCTCGAAGCATGATTCAGAGTGTTTTACTAGCAAGTTGGCTCCTATAAATACTCTAAATACTCATCCATGTAGTTGGAATTTCTGGAAAGGACGCCCCTTAGCTGAGTTGAGGAAAACTACCGCAGCAACACTACTTGTAGACAAGCACCTTGAGCAAATTGCTTGAACTGTCCGAACACGAGCT
>JASGXE010005857.1:0-11382 GCA_030068105.1 Sinentomon sp. SZTP_YWyxl | reverse complement strand
TGTGTTGAAAAAGGCAACGTCGCTTGTGTTGAATTCATTCAGCTCTCCACTGGTGGCTTGAGCAAAATGTTGCCTTGTCTTTTGGAGGGCCTTCAGAGTTTGCATTTGGAACATGAGCAACAGTTATCCAGATTAGTGAAGTTATTATTCGACATCATTTTGCAATTGAAAAGGCTTGTCGGAAGCACTTCCAGCCGGCTGCCACATTCCAATATCCTGGGATTTCAGGATGCCATAAATTTGAAGCCTGTCAAACATCCACCTCTCCCTCACCATCACAGTGAGATGTATGGGATGCCCAGGAATGCTTGCCGGTCAGGAAATCATCGAACATGCTGCATATCGTCAGTTCTTGACATGCTGGTTAGTGTTTATCAGACCAGCTCTGTTGAAATGATGCTCGACATCTTGGCCGGATTGCAGACGAATGGTATTTGCTGCTGTATGCCTCCTTCTATCATCATCCCTTTCCTTCAAAGCCTGAAGAGGGTTGATGACTCAACGCCTGTATTTATCATCATGGAAGATGTGCTACTGCCACAGCTGAATGCCACAGATTCAGATCAGTGCTCATTCTGCTCCGACTCATCATCCGACGTTCCGGACAGGTATCTCTCCTGTGAAAGCTATTCCATCGAGGAGTCCCTGATTGGCTCAATGAATGCGGAGCTCTACCCTGACATGTCTGTTGCTGCAAGAGTGAAACGTATCCTTCAGAAACAGAAGGGAAGTGCTGATACCGCCAACAATTATCAGAGCAATTTGCCCTGCACCCCCTGGAACTGCTTGGCATATTATAACAACCTAATCAACATTGAGGAAACAGAATTGACGACGCATGTGCTGGAACATTTAATGAAGATATCGACAGATTTGTCGACGAATGTTGAAAGTGAATTGTTCCACGCTGTTGTGTTTCCCCTCTTCCAAAAGCTCAAATCCCAGTTTAGCATACATACGTCCGTGTATGGACTTGATCAAGCAGACAAATCACATTTTTTGAAGTTATTTTTACAGTGTACCTCATTGCTACCGGTGTTCCTGACCAATTTTAATCATGTTGAGTTTTTTCTGTCGTGTGGAGGACTTTGCCACATTGTTGATCTCGTTGACGTGCCTTATTTGACGGATGTTGCGACCACAGTGCTTTCAGTGTTGACGCACATGCAGATTAAGAACGCAGAAGCAAAAGGCAATCTGAACAATTACATGATCAGCTGCAGTGAGCACTTGGACATGGTCACGTGTGGGAAGAATCATGCGTTCTCCGTTTTCAAGAACCTTCTTTCGAACAAGACGTCCTCCTTGGTCGGTCTTCTGAAAGATGCTCTCCTTTCTATTCGTACGACAGCCAATTGGAGCTCTGACCTGCTATCTGGCCCAGAGTTCTATTCTGAGGTGAGGATTTGCACGTCAGTATGGAAGAATCACTTCAGACTGCTGAGTCATGTTCACTTCTGCTGGCAGTCTTGGAAGTCACCGCTAGCAGATGATCTTCTGATGCTGCTAGTTGAGATCATTCCTCTTTTTGATCAAGGTAAGAGCAGGAATGTTTGTTGCACTACACTGACACAATCATGTTTTGTGAATTCTTCTAAATGAATGAATAGTCCATAAATTTGCCCATTACATGAGTCGGTACCCACCTACCTTAATGCATTTACGACTATGAGAATAATTCGTCTGCTAATTAAGTCTTGCCCAACTGCATCATTTTCAGAGCAACTGAGCACAGGCCTACTGTTTTATCTCGATGCTGTGGCGACACCCTTGGTTGGGGCCTTGGAGATGATGGCCCCCAAAGATGCAAGAACTTTTATGGATTACCTAACTAGGATATTAAATTTTTAGAATGTAATTTTTTGTTTAGCTGCGCAAAACAGAAAAATTTTAGTTTTCAGTACTTAGTTGCTTCTTAAACTTCAATTTAGTTGAAAAATGTAAAAAATTGCTTTTTCAGAAAATTATGCCTTGCCAAACTTCAGCCTTTTCTTGTAAAAGTGCATGGCTGTCCTGAAAGCTTGCATTTTGTTTCGCACATCTTCAGCATTTGCTGAGATTTGAAGGGTTCATAAAAAAAAAAGGAGAAAAAAAAACAAATTCAAGTTTAGAACACGATGACATGATGTATTGCTCAGTGTTGTCAACCAGAACAAAAGCAAGAAACTTTTCATTTTTATCACATTGGCCTCCTCTGACTACCTGGTCAATTTGTTAATTTTTGCAGCATTCGAGAGAAAATTGATGGGCATTGGGCACCCATTCATTATGCAGATGAAATTAACAAATGGTGTGAAAATTTTGGCCAAAAATGCCAAAAATATAAACCAACTTCTCTCAACTCTGGCCATCATGTTTGTCAATTTTCATATGGACTGTTCGTAATTGTTGCGAAAGACTTGGTTTTCCTGTATGTTGGAAGCCTGGAATTTGAAATTGACTTTCTTAGATATTCAGTTGTGCTGTGGATTCTTTAAAATGTCTGGTTTTCCATGGAACTTCTGCTTTGATGAGTTGATTTTCTTTAATTTTCTGCTTTTCAGACTCTTCTTGTTGGAATTCCGGTGATACAAATCAATCGGTTATAATTTATCAGTTGTTTACCTATGTTCTGGCATCCTCTCTTATTTCACAAGCCAATGGTGAGTTGGCTGTTGGTACAGCATTTGTTTATGCCGTAACTACCTAATTCAGGAAATATGATTCTTAACATTGGATTTTTAGTGTCAATGCAGTGTGTTGTTAGATACATCATATGACCATTTTGTGTGTTTTAGGTATTTTGTGGGGCTTTTGCCCACATGGGGGTGTTTCATGACAAATGCACACCAGTATTCACACAGCTCTCTCTTTCTGTTCAATGGAATAGAGCCACCTGTCAGTGTTTGCTGATTCAGCAAGGACATGTCAATTTAGAAGGAATGCTCAGCAGAAGGAATGTGGATTCCAGACTTATCTTTCAGACAGTAGGTACTTACCTAACTGGTAGGTACTGTGCCAAGTGTTTTGCATTGTTTGATTTCTCACCCTTCATGCCATTTGCAATGATTTGAGTTCAGTTTATTTGGGCTGTTTTGAATTCCTAAGCCTAACAACATCTCAACAGTTTTGAATTTTTCAAGTTCTAACTAATCCTAATTAGCAGAGCGCGTGGAATGTCATTTTTAATTTTTGTCGATTTCTTTATTTGCCGATGCCGGTATGTTTATTTTGCCTGCATAGCATCAAGAGGCATTGCCACTTGCCGGGCCACATAGTTAAATAAACAATGTGTCTTTGAGTGGCTGATTTTTCTAATGTTCACTGCAGAGACGCTTCTTATTCTGGTAGGAGGGTCGACGCTCACAACCTTGCTTTTTTCTACTTTGCCATCATTTATAGCATCAATGCTGACACTCTCAATTCAGCAGTCTGTAAAATAGGTCCAATAGTGAAATTTTTTTTTACATATGCATCTTCATTATTTGCCTTACCAACAACAATAGCAGCTACAGCCATAACAAAATGGCAATACAATAACATAATAACCATAGTGATAACAATAGCATAACAATAACAAATTCTTTGCTGTTAATTTTTAGCAGTTTGAATAAATTTTCATCATAAATTTTCATCAACATCCTCATTTTCATAAATGAGGATGTTGTAAACATATAATTTGGTAATTGTTATTGGCCTGACTGCAGATCAATGGAACAAAAAGGGAGATGGGGTATGAAGATTTTTAAATTTTAAGATCTAGATAAAAAAAAAGGAAAAAATGTTTTTTTCGTGCAATCCTTTTTGATTGAGCATTGAAAGGTGCTGCATGACCAGCCCCTTGCTCATCTGCTATGTTTGAGTTCTGATGCTGTTGGTCATGGAAAAACCATGGCAAACCTGGAAAATTTGGATTGAAAACATTGGAAAAATAGGGAATTTCTTCCCAAAAATGAATCCGAATTCGAAAATTGGTCTGGGTGTTCCATTTGCAGTGGTGCTCATGACTACTCCTCATTTTTTATTTCCATCTCCCTTGATATGAATACTGAATAATAATACTGAATAATTCAGTTAGAATTCCCGGAAGGTGCTAAACTGCAATGCTGCCTCTTCGTCACCACGACAACAAGCACGTGCTGCTGCTTCTCTGTCTGTCAAAACAAAAGGGGAAGCAGGCAACAGAGGGGAAGAAAGTCTTAAAGAGAAAAGAACAGATGAAAGTATGTGGTACCTACCCAGTTAGGCATGTGGCACATTTCGAGTAGGAATGCTGTTTTTTCTCTTCAATTTGGAGTCGTTAAAATTTTACAGGTTTTTCACCACGACATCCTAATTCCTTATTACATGTCTTTTTTCTTTCTCTTTCTCGACAGAAATGGCTGGTGCTGACATTTTAACGCATCTCAATCCTTTAATCGACCATGCCACATCTTTGAATTTGGCATTGCTCTCGGACGTTTTGGCATTCTGTGCTACTCAGTCACCCCCTCAGGAAAATGAGTTCCCAAACAAAGATTTGCTCAATGTAAGTTGTTCACTTTACAAAGTTGCATTTTCACGTACTGTGCCATCTTTGTGGTTTCTTTCCTCAAGATCGCTTTGTGACAGGGCAAACGCCTGGTGCTCATATTTTGGGCTTTTCTTTCCATCCTGGCCAATCATTTTTCTCACCTTTCATATGTATTTGCTTTATGTTTGATCCTCCCCCCATGGATGCGTTGGGATGATACGAGAAGTACCTACGAAGATTATGACAAGGAAAGTTTGCCGAAATTATACAGAAAATGGCTTAGGTAAGGACAAGTTTATTTAACACGTCTTTGTTTCTTTTTTGGCCAAATTTGCAAATTTTGATTTCCAGGAAGTGAAACTTGCATAATCATTATCGCTTCACTGTTTTGTATGATTATTATTCAATTATTAAAGTTGGAAATAATGCTAAATTGGGCATGCATCCAGATGGACATTCCTACAACCCTACCAGTGAAAAGAAACATGATTAGGTTGGAGTTCAAAGGAATCACTTTGGTGTCTAATTCCAGGCTCAGACTCCAGATTACTCAAAGCATTTTATTGATGTACGTGAGCCAAAAATCCATTTTTTGTTTCTTTTAGCCAACTAATTTTGCATGTCCTGCAAAATCTACATCCCAATTTGGGCTTGGCATGAGGAATGTTGACAGAAGGAGAAAACGTCCATCTACTTCTGCTGCAAGGAGAAGCATAAGATTTACAAGCTCTGTTGAGGTCAAATTACAAGGGTATGAAGCTGATGCCGAATGTCAGGATGACAGTGACTTGGATGATGCAACTCCAGGCGATTGTGATGGCCAGATCAGTTCTTCGGCTGCTGAAGATAATATGGTGAGTAAGCTTCACCAGTAATGGGAACGGAACAAACGCTTCATAATAACTCACTGTCCCTTCATCTTCCATGGTTTCAGTTCAGCATATGTTGTGAGTGGGGCATACACGGAAAACAGATTCTTCCAGCAGAAGATACAAACGGAGTATGAGAATGCCGCACACTTTCTATTGTAATGTAGATACCGTTGCATTTTTATTTCTGTGCTGAAGAGCTCGTAGTTTTCATCCGGGTCTTCCGTTGTGTTACAAAGGGATTCCGATTTCCAGGCAGCATAGGTACATTTGAGAGGATGCATTGCTCAATTTGTGTCATCATAAATGCATTATAGAGAGTTGGTATTGTATTTCAGATATTAATCCGACTTGCTGGGCATGCGTGACGTGGCACGTCTCAGGTGTACCCATCCGCCATTGAACACTGAATTCATCACACCACTCTGATGATGTTTGCTTGGTTGCAAGCTTGTCACTCACTCAGAAGTCTAAAGCAGCCAGCAAATTTGTTAAAATCTCTCCTCGGTCTCTGTGTCTTCAGTGCTGACTTTGCTGTAAAACTTGACAAAATGCCGATTCCCAGCTGGGAATCTGGCCATTCTTGACAATATCCGACTGTCACTCGATCTGGCGTGAGATTTTACATAATTTAATTTGCTTTGCAAGGACATAGTTCAGGCACAGAAAAAAGAAATACGGCCATCAAACTTGAATTGCACACAACCTTTCTCTTATCGTTTTAGGGACCAGGTTTCAGACAAAGACAACCTTTGGAATTGAGGTGCTCTTCATTCTGCCAAGTAACTAGGTTTCTTTTGAAAGCATTTGCACTGATGTCCCTGCCATTTCTAAACGCCCCAGCATTCAACAAGTTCCATTCTCCTACCATTCTGGGAATAAAACAGAATTTGCCCAAATCCTTATGGGATCACATGATGTTATTGTCAACCAGACCAAAAACCAGCAACTTTTGACTTACCAACTTGACTAGGCCTACTCCACTTCAGACGGAGACATCGCGTCGTCCGTTGAGTGAGTGGGTAGACCCATCTCTCATCATAGGTCGTTCCGGTGACCTACTGTGCTATGAACGGATGATGCCTTTAAACATGATATTTGAGATTTCCTTCCTTGTATGATATTTGAGTTCTTAACTTGAAATTTTGTGAACGTGCCTTCCCAGATAGTTTGCTGGAAGCAAGAGGTCCTTCATACCAGTCCAACCTCCCACATCATTAAGTCCCAGAAAGAGTTCAGCAAGTCTTGAAATTTTTCTAGGTACGAGAGGCGAGGGAGACCCATCCAAAATTTTTCAGCATATATGAAACACAATCCAAGGACGCACACCAATCTGCCCGAAACAAAGCGAGCTGCCTTTCTTTGCATCCTTTCAAACTTTTCAACTTGGTTTATGTCATATGGATCCCACATGGATGATGCATATTCCAAAATAGATAGAACCAGTGCAAAATAAACTTTTTCTTTGATTTTGGTACTTTTTTACCTTTGGCTCTAAAAAGATATGTCACATGAACAAGGCTGAATTTTCTTTAGTGACCACCTGGTTAACACGTTTCTTCCAGTCAGTTCAACTTGTTTGTAAAAGTGATTCCTTAGTGATTGGTGTGATCAACAACTTCGTGCTCAATATTTGAAAGAGGGTATCTTCTGATGATTGAATTCGGTTTTTGTGGAAAATTGACCACACATTTATCAATGTTTGCCTCATATCAGCTCCCGAACGATCAGACAGAAAACCTCTTCTTGCAGCCCCATAGAGATGCAAATAATTCACAGAAATTAGAAGGGAATCTTCCAAGAACCCCTTTTACTGAAATATTGAGAAGGATCTTTTCTACTGAACTTCTGCCAACTGCCACCAGGCAAAATCAAGTTTTTTTTTTGTTGACCTGTACCAGCCGAAGCTGGGAACCAGGTTTGGTCGCTCGCATATCGTGTTGCCCTGGAGGTAGGGGGAAACCCGGTCCTTTCGAACCAGATAAAAAACTCTGCAGCCCCAGATAGAAGCTGCGGGTGCCAATAAAGCGAAGATTTGGAAGAGAGCCCTTCAAGGGAGGCTCTTTCACCAAATCCTGCCACTAAGATTCTGTCTGCTGCCACCAGACCATAAATCAAGAAATCCAGCAAAATCAAGAAATTGCAAAATCTTACCAAAATTTAAAAATTGTCCTCATCCACATGTCACTAACTTTTGATATCGCCTGCTTAAAGGGTGAAGCCCCAAGCCCTATTAAACAACATCTAAAAGAGGAGAGGATAAGTAAAAAGCCAAAAAACAAAAAATTCAGACGATTTAAGAGAAGACCTCTGCAACTCGCTCTTCCACAATAATTGGCATGTGGTGCCATCTATAGGTAGTTTTAAATCTGAGCAAAATCAAGTGTAAAATGAAGACATGCATATCCCGCCAGATGATGCTAACCTGCCGCGGCGAAACGCATCATCTCGCACCAACTTTTATTTTAAGGGGGGGGGGGTGTGAACCTTCGACGCAAGAATGATGAAATTTTCTGGGCATGTAGGGACCATTAAAAGATGGGCCTATGACAAATTTGGAGGGAAAAAGATAATTGGTTTTGCCACAGGGGTCATTTATGTGTGCGATGACGCTAAAGAATATACGCGCTACAACCATTCATGGAATTTGTTGAAAATTTGCACAAAGGGGTTCCAGGGGTCCCAGCCACTTTTTGACAAATATAATAGGACATATAGGACAAATTTTCCTATTTTATAGGACATTATAGGACAGCTTGGATGCCAAAATATAGGACATTTATAGGACTCTTGACACCCTTTTTGCTTGACCAACTTCCTGCCCAAAAGGCCAAAATGTGAAAAAACCCACCCATCTTCCACCCACTTGTTTTTCTTTTCAGTTCTTGCCTTTTTTATTATATGCTTAATTTTGAATCAACAATTCACAAATAAACTGAACATCAAACACGAAAGAGGAATGTGATTATGTAAATGCGTTTACAGGGCCAGTGCTACATAGTGCAAAATAGGCTTGGACTGTTTTTGTGCCAACTTTTTCTTGCCAGATAGGGCCCTACTCTCTGAGATTACTAAACTGAGGAAAAGTTTTACTGAGAATTTGTTTCGAAAATTATCATCGCCCATTTTCACCTAAGCACTCAAGCAATATTGACTTGCTTCGACAATAGTTGCTAAAAGCAAGATGGTCTGATGGAAAATTTGCCAGTTTGATTTAACTGATTGCTTGATTGATTGGTAATGTCTTTAAGGGGGTAGGGGGTCCAAAATGCTATTTTTTCATTTTTTTATTTTTAATTATTGTAGCCTGAAGTGTGTGGCCTTCCAGTGGTGTTTGTACTTTTTTCCTATCTGCTCTAGTTTTAAAGATATTGCATCTTGATGCGAACCGCGTCATCGCATCAAGATGTTTTACTTACGTAAAAGTAAAACACAATGTTTTAGCGCTTTGTGTTTTGCAACAAAAATCAACTTCCGTAAGGCATAACTTTGTAGCCAATGGTGGCAGAATGCTGAAATTTTGAACACTTATGTAAAAACATGTTCCAAACTGACTGACGTAGCCGGAATTTAGATTTTTGCCTCCAATGCCTTTTCTAGGACGTTTCTCTTTTTATAAGGAGACAAACTGCTTACGCAGTGTTTCTTTGACCACAATTTTTGCATAAGGGACTCCAAATCCCAAAATCTCGTAACGTCAGTCAGTTTCTACTTCCATTGGTTACCTCTTGGTGAAAACAGAAGTAAAAATTTCTTTTCCCTTTTCCCTGGGCTCGTGTGAAAAGTTTGCGCGGTCAACGACAACGTTTTTGCTCATCACTCAGGAACCAATTGAGATATTGGTCTGAAATTTTGTACAGAAATTGCTGTCATCATGGGGAGGGGAGCGCCGTGGCCTAAGTTTCACGATACTGCTCCCCGTTACGAGAGGTCGGAGGGCTGTATATCGGCTATCCGGCCCTTGGAGCGGCAGATTTTTCATTCAGATATGCACCCCCCCCTCCAAGGCCTGATTCCCCCCGCAAGGCGGCAGGCTCTCAACCAAAAAGGCCACGGGGGGGGGACCAATGGTTCCCCTCCCCAAAACCCCTCCCTTTCACTGTGGTGAGCCGCAGTGGGGAGCCTGCTACTGTATTTGTTGATTTATTTTCTTCTGTATGGATTTTGTGCTCCCACGTTCCTGTTTTCCCCGCGTGCTCACACTGTGTGTGACCTCGCACAGGAACGGCTCTGTGGGTGCCGGGGGAAGGAAAATGGAGGAGTGGTCGGACGGAGGGGCTTTGAAAACAAGGCCCCCCCGCATCCGCGAAAGTGAGATAGGTCTGATTTGTACTTCTTTCTTTGAACTGCTGTTTGTATTTTAACAAATAACTTTAATTAAAAGGAGCCCGTGTGTCTGCTGGATTAGCAGGCGCACCTTCCCCGTGTTTTCTTTGTGCCGTCTTTGTCTCGTCTTGTCTCGTCTTGTCTCGTCCCCCTCCTCAGGCTGGGGCACCCATGACCACTTGAGAGAGGTTTTTGTATGCATGCTTTGTGTCACCACAGTACTCCACTTACCAAAGGACCGGCGGCGGCCATGAGTACTGCTTGGCGATCTGAACATCTGAAATTGCTGTCATCATGGGGAATATGTGTACAAAATTTGAACACAATCGGATAATATTTGACGAAGTTGGTTTTTGGACTCCCTACCCCCCCCCCCCCCCCCTTAAGCAAACAAGCCTTGCCGCCTGTAGCAAGTCAATCTTGCTTTAGGAGACAGCCAGTTTAAGATTTGGGGTGTTCAAAACTTGCTGCAGCCTTGTAGGTACTTTTGTATGAATTTATTATTCGTATTCATGTCCTATTGTTCGTATTTTTGCCCTTCTAGCTAGGTATCTAAACAAAAGGGCTTCTCGTATTTTTAGTAGCCAAATCAAAAATGCCTGGGCATCTTTCTTGCAGAATTCAATGATCAGATTTTGATCGCCCTGTCAAAGGACAAAAGAATAGCATAATACGCCACTCTACACAAACATGTGTTTCCAAAGATTTGGCTGTGACTTTCTGCAAAGCGTCAGGCCTATGTGAGACTTAGAATTCAAATAAAATAGAAAAATTATTTCAAGGCTTTACTTCCGAGAGAAAGTTAATTTGAGGCAGACCGGTAAATTTGATGACAGAATGGTTAAGACTGAGACTTCTGGGACTTTCTGCAAAGCATCAGAGCTCTGAAAAATTTAGATTCCAATTAAGTCTCGTTTTGATGCTGCTGTTGGCCTGAAGCTGACATTTCCTCACCTTGATGGTTGGCCAGCCCCAGGAAGTAAAGCAGGTGCAGGAAGGTAGGCCCTTAGCAGACTAGTTTTTCGTTTTCTTTTCTTTTTCAATCACACAATTTATTGTTTCATTAACGGCCGATTTTTGGCTGGTGATAACAGCCACTGATTAAACATTGGACTTCAAATTTGTGTTTGTAAAAAATGAATAGCCGTTTGTTTTGGATTACTTCCAACAGAAAATAAATTTTACTGAGAAAGATGAACAAGTCATTATGAATTGAAGGTAGGTTTGTGATGGGTTAAAAAGGAATGTTGAGAACAGATTTCATTCACAAATCTTCATTCACTCAGTCGGTCATTTCTTTCCCTCAATTTAATCACTGGGACTGATGAAAATGACGTTTCATGACACAGCTTTTTGCAGCTTCGAGCAAAAATAAGCAAAATATAGGACATATAGGACAGCAATTTGAATTGTGGTACAAATTCGTTCTCTAACTTGGAATTGGTCTGTTTGAGACGTGCACCAAGAGCAAATTCAAAACCAGCATTTATCGGTCACTCAAACCAGTGTTTACTGGATCAGTTTAAGTGACCAGTACATCCTACTGGTTTTGCATTTGCCGGGAGTACTTTCATTCTCTTCCAAAACAACTTCTTTTTGGCATTTTGGTAAAGATCGAGAATCAAAAAACATGTAAATCAACACCAACTGAGGGGAAAATGCTTAAAAAGACAAAAAAACTTTTTAAAAAATTAG
>JASGXE010005852.1:0-13004 GCA_030068105.1 Sinentomon sp. SZTP_YWyxl | reverse complement strand
TCCGCTTCTGATATGCACCTTCAAAACGAAAAAGCGCTAAATTTTAGCACATAGCGATAACACTGAAAATAATTGGCAAATTAGCGTTAATTCGACACTAATGATAACTAAATTTCTAGGTGAGTCAGCGGCGAGGGCCAATTTCTGTTATGTAATGCGCTCGAAACAACAGTTTGAAGTCTTGAAACATGGATGTCTACATTTTCTCAATTCCCGACCGCAGTGGAAACTTGCATCCAATAAATTCCATAACTGTGGTTTCCAAAGAAGTAAATTACATAACGATGCATGCTCAAGGACCTCTCGCCCAGATTTTACCCTTTCAAGGTAAAATGGGTGAAATTTGGTAGCACATACCACGGTTGTTCATTTTGACAAAATGATAATCTTCGCAACCGCAACAATGAGGGCGCTTATCACAAAAACAAGCAAAAAAGGAGAAAGTATAATAAGGAATGAATCGGTTACTGATCAGGACATGGCCTTTTGTCAATTAACAGGTTTTTGGTAGCCGGAACTTGCTTGAGTTCTCAACCTATCCGCCGCCCATTTCGGGAGAAAAATGCCTCTGAAATAAGGCGCTGTAATAATATAATATAATAATAATAATAATAAATAAATGATAATAATTATTAAAAAAAAATAAAAAAAATAATATAAATAATAATTATTATATATTATTTATACATATATAAATAATACATAATAAATAATAATAATAAGAAATTTGGAGCGCTGTAGCCCCGCTCCAAATGCAACTAACGGTTCCTCAGATTTTTCAACTTTTCATGTTTTTTCATCTCAATCATCTCATTTTTCCACAACATGCTTTTTTCAGATGGTGAAATCTTATCAAATAGTTTCACCTTTTTGCTCGCTGGCTATAATTCAAGTTCCACGGCACTTAGTTTCATCGTTTACTGCTTGGCAAAACACCCAGAAGCACAGGAGAAGATACACAGCGAAATTGGTACCAATATCAAAGGTGACCAGGTAAGACTTTTATTATTTTATTATTGTTATTCTACACCTGCGAACGCCTTCTTGGCATGTGGCAGGGGAAGTTCTTGCAGTGTTACTGTGGTCGGTTTATCTGGGTCGGCGGGGACCGGCATACACTGGTCAGTGCAACTGCTCCAGCACCCACACCGCTCCAGGCCGACCACAGCCATTCGTGCTAACAGTTTTCCGGCTGTAGCCAACCCGCATGATGACCGGACAGTACTATTGGAAAATGTGCTTCTGTGTATATTGTTACCTGCCAGCCTCTCTAGCACTGGAGCAAGGTGTTCTTTAACGTGCGCAGTGTTATCTGCACACGGGACCTCCTTCTTAGAGTCCCATCCGATGGACTAAGAGACTGGCCACTACGTCTCTCTTTCCGACCTCATTTACTGTGCCTTGCCCAGGAAGGATGCACCATTTGAGCCACAGTAAATTTGTTCCCCGACGGGGAATCGAACTCGGTCCACCTGGGTGGGAGTCGAATGCGCTAACCACTGCGCCACGAGGTTCGGACAAGAGATGACGTGCCATCGAAATTTTCGAACTGCCCCAGTTATTTTTCACGCAAACTGTGTCTTGAGCGTCAGCCCAGGAAAACAGTTGTGCTCTCTGGTATCACTCACCCCAAATTCCGTAATGGAAAGCACAAATCGATCCCGAGTACAAATCCAATCTGAGTCATCAAAATTTTAACGTTTTCTACACACACAGATTTTCTCCGGAAAAGAAGGACCAACGTTTGAACTCCACCTTTCTTCCATTTGGATTTGGTCCCCGTAACTGCATCGGATCAAGATTTGCAATGCTCGAGATGAAATACGTATTGACCAGGCTGATACGAAAGTTTGTGATCAAGCCAGCCCCAAATAAGTTCCAAGTAAGTTGATCTTTCAAGTGCTCGTTTTTATTCTAAAGCATCTATACGAGTACATTGGGTTTTTGGATTTTTCCTATGCATGGACAAAGTTCGTACAGTGCCTCGTCATATGCGAAATTGACTGATCGCAGGTACCTCGTTGACCAGAGTGATTCGGAATTTTGCTATCAATACAACTCCAAAAACACGTTCGTAAGTTTACAGTGTAAATCGAGCTTCTTTGGCAGCGCAACCGGATGTTGAAATTGCATCTCTCAAGCAAGGAACTCATGTTATTAAGTGCCTTTTGAGAGACAAACTGATTGACTGGTTACTGATCTTGTGGACCAGACTGACTCGGAAGGTTGCGACCAAGCCTGTACCAAAGAGAGTTGATTGATAAATTCCCAACAAATCTCTTCAGGTGATCTTCTTAAATCGGAATGCTTTTCCACCTTCTCTCCTCTCTTTCTTCGGGTCACTTCTTCCACAATGCTATTTCAACAGCTTTTGCCTGCGTCGGATAAATCATGCGAGAAAGTTCTGCTTGTTCATTTTGATCTCAAAGACTCCGTTTCTGAATTGCCCACACACATTTCTACAACGAGGTGGAAAGCGAAATTTGTTTGGGACGTGTACATTCAACCATCCTTTCAATCGAGCTCATCTGAAGATGACTATGCCCTTGACACACTTCGATGTGTGTTTTAACTCCACGTCTTCACGTTAACTCAATCACTGCCGTGTGAGCAAACGCCATGTGAGGGGGTAAATAAAAAGGAGATACCTTGTCGAACTCAATTATTTCGAGCTCGGTCGGATGACGTCACTGTGACACAACACACAAGAATGGAGAGACAGCGCGCATGCAAAAACAGAAAAAACCACCAACAAAACGTTAAATATCTCTTGAACCAGATGACGGATTTTGATAAAATCTTTTGTGCTTCAAAGCGGAAGAATAAGCGATTTCAAATATGTGCAATGATCCCAAAACATGTCACGGATAAAATCCTCAAATTGAATGTTTTGGGAAAGTGCAGAAATAAAGATATGACAAAATTTCGGGTCCCTTACACATATACTTTCAACGTTTGTGCGATTTTTTCCGTTGCAACATGGTTTCGACCAATAAAAGAGTTGTAGAGGAAGCTGTCAGCTTTCCAAAAAACCAAAATCATTGAATTTGGACCCCATTTGACTATTACTCAAGAAAGAACGCGACATGGAAGCATCGTTTTGTTTTTGAGCGGGGAAGATTCCATGCCTCCCAAGAAATCCAGGGGAGTCGCGGCCTCTTCCCCGCTCAAAAACAAAACCATGCTTCCATGTCGCGTTCTCTCTTGATAAAATCCTAAAATGACGTCCAAATTCAATGGTTTTGGTGTTTTTGGAAAGCTGAAAGCTTCCTCAATAACTCCTCCATAGATCGAACCATGTTACAACGAAAGAAATCGCACAATCGTTGAAAATATGTGTGAGAGACCCGAAATTTTGTCATATCGTTATTTCTGCACTTTCATGAAACATGCACTTGCTGGTGCACATATTTGAAATCGCTTATTCTTCAGCTTTGAAGCACAAAAGATTTTATCAAAATCCGTCATCTGGTTCAAGAGATATTTCACGTTTTGTGGGTGGCTTTTTCTGATTTTGCATGCGCGCTGTTTCTCTATTCTTGTGTCTTGTGACACTGTGACGTCATCCAACCGAGCTCGAAATTGAGTCCGCCATACCTCCTTTATATTTACCTTGGGTATAGCTGATATGCTGGTCGGATTGTGGGACCAACTCTCAATTTGGTAACCTTAAAAACTGCCCGTAAATTTACCCAACAATGGTTCTCTGTTCAAAACTCCTAACTTAATAACCTAACTCAATAACTGGCTTTGTAACACTCAGTATGGACAATGATTTCAGATGATCGTCGTCTGCTGTTGCAGTTGACCAACTCCGAACAGTCGAGATGTCATCACGCAAACAAACAAAAAGTAATTAAATTAAATTAAAAATAAATAAAAAAAATTAAAAAATACAAAAAATATATAAAACTTATATTTAAAGCAATGCTTTAATCTCTCATCCTGAAAAGCAAACAAACAAATGACTCCGACAATGAATCCAGTCACACAATGAATCAGTCCAGAGGTCCATTTTCGCTGGTGATACCCACAGTGTTATCCTTTCCCGATGACACCGGTTCGCGCCCCGATAATGAGAACATGAGTCTATAGTTTATTTTTTTTTCGGGCCCACACTGTAAAACTGATCGTCGACTCACTAGGCCTATATCAATTAAAATAGGCTGCATACAAACGATATTCAAGCTGGCGCATGTTGCTGGTTCTTTTCTTTCGTTAAATGGAAAGTTGTCAAGAACTGGAATTAATCTGCCCATCTTATAACCTGAAATCAGAGCCCTCCCCTGTAGTCAATTTACAAACCCTGCCGCGACTTTAGATGGCAGGCCGGGGCCCGAAGCGAGCATTGATTTTTTCGAGAGGGGACAGGGTTAGATCAGTTTCAGATAGCTCTAGGTAAGAAAAAACAATTTTTTCTTGCGAGTGAAGGGCCCCAATCGAGCATTCTTCCTCAAAACGCTCTCTGCCATCTACAGTCGCGGCAGGGTTCGTAAAATCGCTCCCCGGTATTGTATATAACGGGTAACCCCCACCAGAATACACCCGCAAAGTTTCGCTTTTAATCTTTTTTCCGGTTCCCAAACAATCGTTTTTTTTTCAACAACACAACACACGACGTTTTTTAGATCAGATATGGGTACGATATACATGTACAGGTAAATATTTCAGTTTAACTCGCCGTTGGATCAAGGTGCCGAAAAACAGTACATTTCATATCAACTACTAACAAGTAGTAAAAAGTTAACTTTTCATAAAAGTCCAGTAGCGCTGTGCAACGGGCGAAAAATACGAATAACTGGCTGGAACTACAACAAACAAACCCAACCGTTCATTTACTCTGAAGCTACCGACAACATAAAGGGTTTCCCAAAGGTCACTTTGAAAACCCCTATACTTTTTGGTGTTTTCAATCTTCTCTTGTGGGTCTATTTCACCAGATTGGGCAGGCTGCCTGCTGCAGGTGTTATCCACTCGAATTGGACAATCTCCACAACAAGCTTCAGGGAAGCTTCTGTACAGCATTGCATTTTTCTGGCCTCTGGGGTTGTCAAGTGACTTTTGGGAAACGCTGTATAACTTTGAAATATACATCTTGTCTGGGAGATGAAACCAAGTAATTGACCGCGAAATGCTTCCGATACCAGTTGCAAATTCTCAATGCTTCTTTTGTTTCCAGGATGAATTGTACTTGGAAACGCCATCTTTATTGATTGAAGCACCACACGGAATATGGATCAGCTTGGAGCGGAGAGGACCTCCTGGATAAGATCATGATGTTGTGAAATCATCTCCAGTAATGTTCCAATTGATTTCCGAAATGCGAGAAGTGTGAATACCAATATGCGTGAAAATGAGCACAATGTTTTGCTATAAAGAATTAGCGATCAATTCTATTCCTACCAGTTTATTCAAAACAAGCCATTTTCTTCTTTAGAATTTTTTGCAGCTTTTATTTGCAATTTTTTTGCAGTTTTTTAATTTGTTTGCTGTTCGCATCCGTGATCAAATGACAATTTACACAGTTTAGAGAAAATTTACATAGATTCAATAAAAATAACAACTGAACATTTTTACAGAAATAACAGTAAGAAATAACTATTTTACTGAGACTGTAATTCCCAATAAAAATCATGTATGTCATAACAACAGTGAAACAGAATGGTGAAACAGAATGCGGAAACAGAATGCGGGAAAAAATTCCGTATTCTGTGAAATCAGCCCCAAGTAGGTACCTATGACCCCATTTCATTCTGTAACTTTCCCCATTTCATTTGGCCACAGCACTGGGTCTTCCGGTCTCTTCCATGCGTGGGAGTGCACGGACCACCCAGAGTACATTAAAAAAGAAAAAAAAGCCCACAATGGGCGCAATGCATTTATCTATGGGGCGATTCCGACACTTGACCTGCATGGAAAGGTTTCATCCGACTTGCCCTATGCCTCTACAGCAATTTTATTACCTGCTATGAAATGTTTAATTTACCTTGTTATTATTTAACATTTTTCAATCCATTCTTGCAATGCCGCCATGCTTTTCTAGCTCTATCAAGTTAAACATGCTATTTTTCAGTTCTGCTGTCACATAATGTTCATCCATCAAGGAGCGAAGGGACTTTGACTATATGGGTATCAACGATCAAGTAATATGAACTCACCATAATGACCAGAAGCCTCCGTTTTTCTCTGCAGAAGATCTAGACAGAGAAAAAGGAGACTTCTATGGTCATTGGATAAAGAACGAGGTGAGTTCATTTTACTTGAATGTTCACCATATTTAATCCAAAAAATCAGGAAAATTATTGTAAACTTTATGAGAATGATGCAAATTATGCAATGATGACGAAATTTTGATTTTCACCTCTTAAACCCGCGGCAACATTTTTGTTTAGGCATAGACTCATGAAAGTCAGAATCACGGAGATCTTTGGGGAAAATGTGGCTCAATGAAAAAAAAAATTGGTTTTATTGGTTTCAACCTATCCGCGTTATATGGGTATGCTGCTTTTGACTTCTATTCAGTTAAAGATCCCACTTTTCTTCACTGTCACAGTGTTCGTAACATTTCACACTAAAATCAGATATGATGTACAAACGATTTTTGGAATGGTATTCATCAGATATAAAAACCAGAAGTGCAATAAATTATTCAATTTTGATTTTTCACATTTTTAAATCTGTAGTTTTTTATCTTTGTGTGCATAAACCCATAAAGTCAATAAAAATAATCATTTTTCAATTAAACCATGGAGTTTTATTCGAAGACTCACGCCTATTACCTTGGGTGAAAAAAAGACTTTGTGCAAGTCGCAAGCATCAATATTATAGTTTTCAATCTATTCTTGCAAGGTGGTCATGCTTTTTGACCTTTATTTAGCTAAAGATCCCATTTTGCAATTCTGTCGCAATTAGCATAAGGTTTCACCCCAAAAATTACGAAAGCGGTAAAGGATATAACACTGATGCATATTCGTTCGATCTAATATTGATTTTTCGCCTGCTCTAAATCCGTTGAAATACTTATGTGGAGGCCAATACTCGAAAACGTCGTTCAAGATAATTTTTTTTTCAATTTAAAAAACGTCGATTAAGATAATTTTTTTTTAAACGTCGATTAAGATAATTTTTTTTTTCAATTTAAAAAACGTCGATTAAAATAATTTTTTAAATTTAAAAAACGTCGATTAAGATAATTTTTTTCAATTTAAAAAACGTCGATTAAGATATTTTTTTATAATTCAAAAAACGTCGATTAAGGTAATTTTTTTCAATTTAAAAAACGTCGATTAAGATAATTTTTTTTCAATTTAAAAAACGTCGATTAAGATGATTTTTTTCAATTTAAAAAACGTCGATTAAGATATTTTTTTTTTCAATTTAAAAAACGTCGATTAAGATATTTTTTTCAATTTAAAAAACGTCGATTAAGATAATTTTTTTTTTCAATTCAAAAAACGTCGATTTTTTTTTTCAATTTAACCCACGGAGGTTCTTTTCCAATTATTACGGGTAACTTGAGTGAAAGGTTTTCTCGGCATGCACCACAGGCTCTGGATGGCAAACAGTAAAATGTCAGTTTTCTTTCTTGATGGCTAATTACACAAATACAGCTGAGGGTGTGCAGAATTAATTCGTTTTTGGGGTAATATGTCTTTATTTTCTGAAATTTTACCGATTTTCAGATTTCTCATGCGGTCCGACCCAACAGGACCTGAAACTGTCCAAACGCGGGTTTGTCTAAACAAAACCCATAAAAATGCGCGTTTTACGCCCCTTGGCCATTTCAGGGGCCCAGATTTGAATCATTAACATTTAGACAAGCGAAAACCGTCGGGTCGCTTTGGCGCAATCGGTTAAGCGTCTGCCTTCTATGCGGGTGTCGCGGTCGGTCGCGGTTCGAGTCCCATCGGTGCTGTGTATTCTACGAAAGTGAAAGAAAAACCGGTTGTGGGTACGAGGCACAGCAAGTGGCATGTAAAATCGGATCAGAATTTTTTTACCGCCGCGTGAAAAAATTCAAGTTTAAAGCAAGTAAAATCACAGCAGAAGTGCACAGGAGCCACACGGAGTGAGCACAGGATGAAGAATGTAAAATCGCAGCTGGAATACCGCAGCCCCATCAGGCAAATAATGCAGCACAAAATCTGTAAAATTACAGCAGTGACACCGCAGCTTCGACTGCGAATGGCTCCAGTGAGATGCATGTAAAATCGCGGCGGATATAAAGTCGCGTCTGTGGAACTGAACATGCGGTTGCGTGTAAAATTGCAGCGGCAGTTATGCATACGTCAAGGAACTATTAAGGCGCATGCATGACATTTTACATTCTAAATTTTACATCCAGCATGTAATTACTCAGGCATAATCTGGATATGTTACATGCAACAAAATTGCAGACAGCGAGTTTACATCCTCGAATTTAACACAGCGGTGCGTTTACAGTCGAAACTTTATTACAGCGCACTTCAAGTCACAGGACGATGTAGATATTACAGCGGGCGGCTGGTCGCAAAAGATGCCAGCCGCCCGCTGTAATGATTACAGTTTTCGGTTAACAGTGTAATACCCTGTTTACATCTGTTTTTTAATTATCATTAAAAAGTTAATGATCATCAAAATCGCAAGTGTAAACGCTTTTTTCCAATTTTTTCGATTAATGACGTTCCGGAACATAATTTAATTTTCAGTTTTTGTCATTAATTTTAGATTTGAACGCTCAAAATTAGGGAACGTCATCAGGAAGATCATTTGTTTTAATTATGTTCCGAACATAATTTATTTTAATGACGTTCAAAACGTTTCGTGGTTTTGGGGTCGCTTGAGCACTTTTGAACGTATACAGAGGCGCAAAGTTGACAAATCATGCTGCACAAATGTTGCTGGCCATTCAAGGACACCATATTCCAGAAAAGAAAAAGACGGAATAGCTTCGAACACCCACCAAAAATGAATAACACTTTTATGGAATCTGAAAATCTTGTGGAGTGACTGCGTATCGAACCTGGGTCCTCTTGGTCTGCAGTCGAATGCTCTACCACTGAGCTATTCCCCCAAGCTGGCAATTCTGATCCAAAAGAATGCTCATATTTTACAGTTGCTGTTTCGGAACGAAATTTTCAAGGAGAACAGCAAGCGCAATCCGCAGTCTTTTTTAATGATGTTTGGCGAAAATGCAAATGTAAACGGGTCAAAATAAATGATCATTAATCGACAGTTTCGATTAATGAGCTTCCTTTTAATGATCATTAAAAATTCAGATGTAAACACGGTATAAGGGGCGATTCCGATAATTGACCTACACGGAAAGGTTTCATTTGACTTGCCCTATGCCTCTACAGCAATTTTATTACTTGCCATGAAATTTTTAATTTACCTTGTTGTTGTTTAACATTTTTCAATCATTCTTGAAATGCGGCCATGCTTTTCGAGCTCTATCAAGTTAACATGCTATTTTTCAGTTCTGTCACATAGTGTTCACCATATTTAATCCAAAAATTCAAGAAAGTTGTAAACGTTATGAGGATGATGCAAATTCATTAGAACAGAAGTCTCGAAATAAAAATTATGCAACGATGACGAAATTTTGATTTTCACCTCTTAAACCCGCGGCAACATTTTTGTTTAGGCATAGACTCGTGAAAGTCAGAATCACGGCGATCTTTCGTGAAAATGTGGCTCAATGAAAAAAATTTGGTTTTATTGGTTTCAACCTATTCGCGTTATACCTACGAAATGGGTATGCTGTTTTTGACTTCTATTCAGTTACGTGAAGATCCCACTTTTCTGCCCTCTCACAGTGTTCGTAACATTTCACACTAAAATTCAGATAGGATGTACAAACGATTTTTGGAATGATGCATATTGATCAGAACATAAGTTTAGATATAAAAAACCAGAAGTGCAATAATTCAATTTTGATTTTTCACATTTTTAAATCTGCAGTTTTTAGTGTGTGCATAAACCCATAAAGTCAATAAAAATAATTTCTTCAATTGAATCATGGAGTTTTATTCGAAGACTCACGCCTACCTTGGGTGAAAAAAGGCTTTGTGCCTGTCGCACACATCAATATTACCTACAGTTTTCAATCTATTCTTGCAAGGTGGTCATGCTTTTTGACCTTTATTTAGCTAAAGATCCCATTTTGCAATTCTGTCCCAATTAGCATAAGGTTTTACCCCAAAAATTACGAAAGCGGAAAAGATATATAGCACTGATGCATATTCGTTCGACCTAATTTTGATTTTTCGCCTGCTCTAAATCCGTTGAAATATTTATGTGGAGTCCAATACTCGAAAACGTCGATTAAGATAATTTTTTTCAATTTAAAAAACGTCGATTGAGATAATTTTTTTTTTCAATTTAAAAAACGTTGATTAAGATAATTTTTTTCAATTTAAAAAACGTCGATAAGATAATTTTTTTCAATTTAAAAAACATCCATTAAGATAATTTTTTTCAATTTAAAAAACGTCGATTAAGATAATTTTTTTTTTCAATTTAAAAAACGTCGATTAAGATGATTTTTTCAATTTAAAAAACGTCGATTAAGATAATTTTTTTCAAATTAAAAAACGTCGATTAAGATAATTTTTTTCAATTTAAAAAATGTCGATTAAGATAATTTTTTCAATTTAAAAAACGTCGATTAAGATAATTTTTTTCAATTTAACCCATGGAGGTTCTTTTCCAATTATTACCGGTAACTTGAGTGAAAGGTTTTGTCGGCATTCACCACATTGGCTCTGGATGAAAAACAGTAAAAGGTCAGATTTCCTTCTTGATGGCTAATTACACAAATAATATAGCTGAGGGTGTGCAGAATAAATTCTTTTTTTTTTGATAATGTCTTTCGTTTCTGAAATTTTACCGATTTTCAGATTTCTCATGCGGTCTGACCCAACAGGACATGAAACTGTCCAAACGCAACAGATCAAGATGTGAATTTCAGCTTCACAATATGCGCAGTGCTTTGCCATAGTTGGCTTGATGAAATGTTATTGTTTCCTTTGGACTATATAGGGGATGGCTTTGTGGCGGCGCGCAAATTTGCCAAACGCACCAGATTTTAAACCTTGTTCTATACGTCATATGGCATTAGTCTTGCGCAACAGGCATTTTCATCTGAAGAGTGAACCGAAACATAAATAAATTTGTTTATAGGCAATTTTCAGGAGTCAATTCCGGCAGCTGACCGGTTGGCCGAGTGGATACAGCGTCCGCTCGTAAAATCGATGTTCTTCATTATTGGTGGGTTCGAATCCCACTCAAGGCAAAAACATGAAAAATGATTTTTTTTTTTCTTTACTATAGATAGTTGGCTGACCAGAGACATGAATTGAAGTACGTGATTGGTCAGAAAATTGCGTATGACGATGGGAATCCGGTGTGTTAGACAAATTCGCTGGAGGCTCACACCCTTGACCCAATATATCGCGTAGTCCTTCGTTTTATCAGATGTTTAATGGTGACGTAGGTTATGACAGCTGCAAGCAAAGCAGTGTCATCACACCATGCAGATCCAACGCAGCGGGTGAAGGGATAACGTGTCGAATGCGCCATCCGAATTTAAAGAGGGACCCAGTTAAAAAATCTTATCTTTTTAAACTGTGATCTGGTGTGCTGTGCCTGGTTATTGCGCAATGCCAAAACATTGCATAATTGAAAAAAACTGGATTCAATACTAACGTTTCACAAGAAAATCTAAGTTGTTCCTATGGGTCGTTTGAGGATTCAACATTTTCGTGATTTTCAGGGAGGATTCATCTTTTCACGGGAATCAGTGCATGACGCCACCTATTATCCCAAAGAAATAGCAGTCGTCTGCTTATTGGCGTCTTTCACGATGGACGCGTGTTTCGGTTATCTCTGCATTTCTGTGGATTAAATGTCTTCTCGTCAACAGAATCATTCCATAAAGACAGATGTTCTTGTGTTCCGGTTCCTGTCCACATCGTTTCTTGCCATTACTGAAACGTTCTTGGCATCAGGTCAATCAGATCGTTTTCCGAAATCCAAACAGTCGTTTGCACGTCTGAACTGCATATTGCATGCCGCTCTTATACTGAACGACATTGCTGCTGCTTCACCTCTTTATCTGCGTTCCTTCCTGAACTCTGTGGTCTCTTCCACCATCAGTTGTGTGATAAACGTCGTCCAAACTACTTAAAAACATCTTGCCGGCCAGTTGTGATGTCCTAAACGTCAATGAACAAGCATTGTCGCCCAAGGACTATTTTAAAATCGCCGCCATTTCGGAGGCTGGTGCATGCTGGCCTCTCTTCAGCACATTTATTTCCCAATCCACTTCCGCAAGCGCGTCTCTGATTGGCTGTTGGGAATTCCAGCCAATTTCAACATCCAAATTTCAAAACCAAACTCAACCAAACATAACCTGACCTAACCTAACCTAACCTGACAAACCTAACCTAACGTGACCTAACCTAACCCTATTGCGACCCTAGAAAGAGTTGCGAAGCGGTGGCAAACCGGTGCCTCCGAGAACACAAGGCCGGCTCGCGAGAAATGTGACGTTACATTTGTGGATGGGAGTTTCTCTCAAAATTCCGATTGACGCTGTGGATAAAATTGGAGGGACGCCTACAAAAACTCAAATTGCTCTCGATCATTCATCTTACAGAGCAGGATGAAAGCAGTTGGGTCTGACTAGTGACTGCTCTGGGTATCGATCATTTCGATACTTTCGATGCCACATGTGTCGATGCCGATTCCGATCCCTTTGTTTGATGTCGAACATGAAACAAAATCGTTTTTTTTTTTTTTTTGGATTCGCGAATTTCGAATCCGAATCCTCGAATCCGAATCCACAAACCTCGAATCCGAATCCGAATCCAGTCAAAAATTAAAAAAAAAACCAAGCAACGGATTTTGATGGGACTTTTTGTGGTTTAAAGTAGAAAGATGTGCGATTCTAGCAGTCTATAAAACCCGAAACATTCCATACATAAAAATCAAAATCATGCCACAAATGGGAATGGTGAATA
>JASGXE010005847.1:0-14147 GCA_030068105.1 Sinentomon sp. SZTP_YWyxl | reverse complement strand
TATCTCCTTTTTCTGGTTGTGTTATGCTCAACTTTGACCCTTTCTCCAAAATTTGTTTCTCATCTGCTGTACATTTGGCTGCATCTCTGGGAAAATGTGGAACTGGAACTCCAATGCCTTGAACACCGATGGCTGGAACCCGATGGCTGGAACTCCAATGGTGGAACTCCGATGGCTGGAATTCCGATGGCTGGAATTCCAATGGCTCGAACTCCAATGGTGGAACTCCGGTGGCTGGAACTCTGATGGCTGGAACTCTAATGGCTGGAACTCCTATGGCTGGAACTCCTATGGCTGGAACTCCGATGGCTGGAACTCAAATGGTGGAACTCCAATGGCTGGAACTCGGATGGCTGGAACTCAAATGGCTGGAACTCCAATGGCTGGAACTCCAATATGGAGGAACTCCAATTGCTGGAACTCTATAATGGCTGGAACTCCAATGGCTGGAATTCCGATGGTGGAACTCCGATGGCTGGAATTCCGATGGCGGGAACTTCAATGGCTGGAACTCCAATGTCTGCAACACCGAGTGCTGGAATTCCGATGGCTGGAACTCAGATGACTGGAACTCAAAGGCTGGAATTCCAATGGTGGAACTCCAATGGCTGGAACTCCAATGGCTGGAACTCCAATGGTGGAACTCCGATGGCTGGAACTCCAATGTCTGGAACACCGCTGGCTGGAACTCCGATAGCTGGAACTCCAATGGCTGGAACTCCAATGGTGGAACTCCGATGGCTGGAACTCCGATGGCTGGAACTCCAATGGCTGGAACTCCAATGGTAGAACTCCGATGGCTAGAACTCCGATGGCTGGAACTCCATGGAACTCCAATGGCTAGAACTCCGATGGCTGGAACTCCGATGGCTGGAACTCCGATGGCTGGAATTCCAATGGCTGGAATTCGGATGGCTGGAACTCCAATGGCTGGAACTCCAATGGCTGGAACTCCTATGGCTGGAACTCTAATGGCTGGAACTCCAATGACTGGAACTCCGATGGCTGGAACTCCAATGTCTGGAACACCGATGGCTGGAACTCCGATAGCTGGAACTCCAATGGCTGGAACTCCAATGGTGGAACTCCGATGGCAGGAACTCCGATGGCTGGAACTCCAATGGCTGGAACTCCAATGGTAGAACTCCGATGGCTAGAACTCCGATGGCTGGAACTCCATGGAACTCCAATGGCTAGAACTCCAATGGTAGAACTCCGATGGCTAGAACTCCGATGGCTGGAACTCCATGGAGCTCCAATGGCTAGAACTCCGATGGCTGGAACTCCGATGGCTGGAACTCCGATGGCTGGAACTCCGATGATTGGAACTCCGATGGCGGAACTCCAATGGCTGTAACACCGATGACTGGAACTCCAATGGTTGGAACTCCAATGGTGGAACTCCGATGACTGGAACTCCGATGGCTGGAACTCCGATGGCTGGAACTCCAATGGCTGGAACTCCAATGGTAGAACTCCGATGGCTAGAACTCCAATGGCTGGAACTCCATGGAACTCCAATGGCTGGAACTCCGATGGCTGGAACTCCGATGGTTGGAACTCCAATGGTTGGAACTCCAATGGTGGAACTCCGATGGCTGGAACACCGATAGCTGGAACTCCGATGGCTGGAACTCAAATGGCTGGAACTCCAATGGCTGGAACTCCAGTGGCTGGATCTCCGATGGCTGGAACTCCGATGGCTGGAACTCCGATGGCTAGAACTCCGATGGCTGAACTCCGATGGCTGGAACTCCGATGGTTGGAACTCCAATGGTTGGAACTCCAATGGTGGAACTCCGATGGCTGGAACACCGATGGCTGGAACTCCGATGGCTGGAACTCCAATGGCTGGAACTCCAGTGGCTGGATCTCCGATGGCTGGAACTCCGATGGCTGGAACTCCGATGGCCAGAACTCCGATGGCTGAACTCTGATGATTGAAACTCCAATGTTTGGAACATCGATCGTTGGAACTCCGATGGCTGGAACTCCAATGGCTGGAACTCCAATGGCTGAACTCCGATGATTGGAACTCCGATGGCTGGAACTCCAATGGCTGTAACACCGATGGTTGGAACTCCGATGGCTGGAACTCCAATGTCTGGAACACCGGTGGTTGGAACTCCAATGGCTGGAACTCCAATGTCTGGAACACCGGTGGTTGGAACTCCAGTGGCTGGAACTCCAACGGTGGAATTCCGATGCTGGAACTCGGATGGCTGGAACTACAATGGTTGGAACTCCAATGGCTGGAACTCCGGCTGAAAGTCTAGGGAAAAGTGGAACTGGTACTCCGATGGCTGATCTGGGAAAAGTGGAACTGGAACATCGATGACTGGAACTCTGGAAAAAGTGGAAATTGAACTCTGATGGCTGGAACTCAGGGAAAAGTGGAACTGGCACTCCGATGCTTGGAAATCGGGGAAAGAATTAAATTGGAACTCCGATAGTCGGAACTCTGGGTGAAAGTGCTTCTGGAACTCCGATGGATAGAACTCTTGGAAAAAGTGGAACTGGAAGTCAGATGGCTGGAACTCTGGGAAAAAGTTAGGATTTTTTGTTTTGTTTTGCTTTGCTTTCCGTGGAACTTTGGCACCAAAAATCAACATATCCATTTGATTTTAAATATGGCCGACAGCGGATTCCAATTCGAAATAGGGACACATTCCATAAAGTTGGTGCAAAAAAGCCAAATGTTCAATTTTGTCGATAAAATTTAGAAATTGCTGTCGGACAGATGACTGCAAGAATGTTTTGCTGCTGTGTCGCTTTGGACGCGACGATTTCTTTTGCCGTTCTTGTGAGCTCTGAAGTCCACCCACGTGTATCGTCTCAACAGCAACTGAACAGCCAATTCTGGTGCCTCGAGCGTCAGATGCGAAAATTTAATTTTTGACGGAAGAGCGGAGAAGAGGAAAAAAACGAAGAAAAATGCAGACGGAGCAAAGAAAAATGGCTCTTTTGAATTCGTTCGAGTGAGAGTCAAGTTTAACTGAAAATTAAACTATACGGGCAAACTCCACAGTGGGAAGAGGGAGGGGAAGGGATGGTTCGTTCGGGGGGAGTAAGAGGAATTGGTGGAGGGGACCCTGTGGAAGAGGTCACGTGAGGGGAATCGAGAAAACACGCATTTGCCCCGAAAATAGTGGAAGGAAATGAAATGGTTTGAACTTTTGAAGGTTGAAATAGATTAGAAGTGTCAGTCAGTCGCCAGTGTAAGCTGTACCTGCAGGGTGATTCACAAAAATCAGTAGTTTCAATTAACTTTTTCGTTCCCCATATCGAGAAAGACCGCACGCATAAGTCCTAATCGCGGCGAAAAAGCACATTTTCTTGTGTGCCTGGGTCTTCTGCTCATCGTGGTCAAGGGCCCAAGAATTCTGGACAGCTTAGAAAGAACAAAGAACAGTAGTTTCAAATAACTTTTTCATTCCCCATATCGCGGAAGACCGCACGCATAAGTCCTAATCGCGGCGAAAAGGCACATTTTCTTGTGTGCCTGGGTCTTCTGCTGATGTGGTTAAGGGCCCAACAATTCTGGAGAGTTTAGAAAGAACAAAGAACAGTAGTTTCAAATAACTATTTCATTCCCCATATCGAGGAAGACCGCACGCATAAGTCCTGATCTCGGCGAAAAAGCAAATTTTCTTGAGTGCCTGAGTCTTCTGCTCATCGTGGTCAGGGACATAACAATTCTAGGCAGCATACCGCAAATTTTATTGCCTTGTGTTTTTTGTGAATCACCCTGTACATGCCGCCGCTTCTGCCTCTGCTAGACCTTCTATAGGGGGGATGGAGCTAGGCGAAGGAAAGGAAAAAACGATCAGATTAGAATGACACTTTCCATGTGGATTCTTGTCAACAGTCTGACGTTTACTTTAGCTCATGGGAATACCACACCGCGCCTTAAAACACTGATGCGTCGAGAGAAAGAAAAAACGTCCCAACCCTAAAATGGCGTTTTCAGTTGAAGAGTTGAGAAAAAATTGGAATTGGCCGCCACGATTCATGATTCGACTTTCGGAAGGCATCGGCTCGAATACTTCACCCGCATTATAAATGGTGTGTCTTTTAATGCGATACTGCAGGAATGTGTTTTTAAACGAATTTAAGCACTTTCGAAAGTTTTTGAGACATATTTTTTTCAATTGCTGTGATCACAGATGAAGAAAGCATTGACCAGAGAAAAGTCGACAGAAAAAACGAATAATCATCTCGTGAATTTCAAACACTCGATTGAAACAAGAATCGGGCAATCTTACATTTAAAGACACACATTTCACGTGTCATAACGAATGTTCTTTGATTGGTAGCGGCTGAATCAATGTAGGCATAGTCTACTGTTTAACTGTTGTCTGTTAGAAATTAAAGCGCCAGATTTCAACAGATCTTTCTGAGGCTTTCAGATTTTGACCCCAGTTATAAAAGAGGATCTTTAATTTCTATACAGCGTGTATTTTTCAGTGAAATCTGAACAGTCGCAACTGTTTACATGCATGAGTGCATCATTCCGACTCTGGGGTACCTACACGATCTTGGATTTGTCGCCGTCATATTTTGAAAAGAGTCCATTCATGCATCGGTTTTCAAATTGGTTGGAATGGTTAGGAAGTTAACGCAAAATTCTCTGGTCTGTCGAACATTCGTCATTGCAATGACGCCGCAAGGTTAAGACTGGCGCACTTCAGTCTTTCAGTTTGACGTTGAGGTTCCCAGCAGTGACTGGAAATAATAGTCACCCCAACGGTTGTATTCATATTCTGTTGTGTGAATTTCTGAGTTACATTACTGAATGGAATTCCTTGCCTGCAAAAACATTTCATCTTCCCCTGAGCATCCTTTGTTGTCCGGCATATTCCCTCCATCTTCTTTTGGTAGATACAATCATTGTTTGATTATTTGAGAAATTCCAATGTTCCGTATTGCTTTTCTGACATCGAAGAGTATTTCCTTGTTTCCATGTTCTTCTCTTTCTGATTATTCGTGTAGCTGTCTGTATGCTTATTCGATATAGGAGGAAACTCCAAGAATAAATGATTTGATTGATTGAGACACTCAGTAAGTGTGATGTTGTTGGTGATGTTTAGAGGGAATGACGATACTTTCATTCAATATCACATTCAATGCCATTCAATTGTTCCAAATGCAAGGATTCCTGCATAATGTTAGGGAGTCAGGAGCCATTCGACCGAAACTCTGGAGCATCCCACCCGGAAGCCTCATGCAACTCTATCTACAGGGTGAGGGTGACTGATGATGAGTGCCCATAGTGAAGGAAAGTTGGTAACTACCAATGAACATCTTTTGGTTTTAATTTAACTTCCTATAGCAGACGATATTAACGTTGTCAAACATTTGCTCTGTTTCGGCATTTTGCTTGCCGATGAATTGGCCTTTGAAAATGGAAACTGATGGAGATGGGTATAATGCCCTACTTCAATTTTGGTGAAAAAAAATATCCAGACACTGAGTTATTAGCCTGCCGTTCACTTATTAACACTAGCAACCAGAAACTGAACCAAAAAAAAATTTTAAGCTCGACAGGGCTTGACGCCCGACGTTACCTTCTTGTGTATGGTCTATATGTACTGAAAATCCGTGAGGGCAATTAATCAAGGTTGTTTTTATATGAAATAAAATGTGCATTGAAACCTATTAAACTCTTGATTGGTACTCCAAAAGACCATATCAAACCAGTTGTTGAGACTCCATTTCTCTGGCCAGTTGTGCATGTTTCAGTTGTTGAGACTCCATTTCTCTGGCCAGTTGTGCATGTTTCAGTTGTTGAGACTCCATTTCTCTGGCCAGTTGTGCATGTTTCAGTTGTTGAGACTCCATTTCTCTGGCCAGTTGTGCATGTTTCAGTTGTTGAGACTCCATTTCTCTGGCCAGTTGTGCATGTTTCAGTTGTTGAGACTCCATTTCTCTGGCCAGTTGTGCATGTTTCAGTTGTTGAGACTCCATTTCTCTGGCCAGTTGTGCATGTTTCAGTTGTTGAGACTCCATTTCTCGGCCAGTTGTGCATGTTTCAGTTGTTGAGACTCCATTTCTCTGGCCAGTTGTGCATGTTTCAGTTGTTGAGACTCCATTTCTCTGGCCAGTTGTGCATGTTTCAGTTGTTGAGACTCCATTTCTCTGGCCAGTTGTGCATGTTTCAGTTGTTGAGACTCCATTTCTCTGGCCAGTTGTGCATGTTTCAGTTGTTGAGACTCATTTCTCTGGCCAGTTGTGCATGTTTCAGTTGTTGAGACTCCATTTCTCTGGCCAGTTGTGCATGTTTCAGTTGTTGAGACTCCATTTCTCTGGCCAGTTGTGCATGTTTCAGTTGTTGAGACTCCATTTCTCTGGCCAGTTGTGCATGTTTCAGTTGTTGAGACTCCATTTCTCTGGCCAGTTGTGCATGTTTCAGTTGTTGAGACTCCATTTCTCTGGCCAGTTGTGCATGTTTCAGTTGTTGAGACTCCATTTCTCTGGCCAGTTGTGCATGTTTCAGTTGTTGAGACTCCATTTCTCTGGCCAGTTGTGCATGTTTTAGATTTGATAAAGGTGATATTTTACTCGATAATCTGGTTTTCTCATTTTTCTCACGATTCCGAACAATTTGAACTCGGTTGTGTATCTTTTTCCAGAAATGTGATAAAATGATTAAAGATCTTCCCACTGCCCACCGTTCCCAACAAAATAATTCAGACCGGTGTATAGTGGCGCGGAATTATTGCACCTACTTATGCGTGTAAAAATATGACTATTGATTTTTGCAACAACTCCATTCTGCAGAAATCAAAGATCTTCTTGCCGAGGTCAAAATCTGACACATCCAGAACGCTGTGTCGCAATACGGCCCTTTAATTTCTAACGCATGCACAGAGTAAAAAGAAAGAAAAAAGTTTCGGAGGCAACAGTTAAATTGGAAAAACACAGTTCATTTAATTCCGCCATCTGTGCAACAAGACCCGCGCCACAGAAAATTTCGCCCCAACCCACCAACACCAGGCGTTGGTGAGTTAGGGCCAAATTTTCTAAAGCTGCTGTGGCGCGGGTCTATTATATTCGTCCACCAGCCCAGATTATTTTGTTGGGAACGGTGGGCAGAGAGTAGATCTTGGTATAGGCAGTAGCAAAGATTGCTGACTGAGAGCATACGAATAGTTTCAATTGTTGGAGTTTCTCTGCATCAGTCGAGAGGTGGTTGACAGTAATGAGAGTATAAATTCCGCAAGGCAGTTTTCGGAGTTCAAAAAACGACGGTAGTCTACACGAGTTGGCTTTCCACCGGATGCACTTGTTTCTACGTATACGAGTAAATAGATTTTTGTTTCATTGCTCTGTTGTAACGAATCGTAACACAAGGCCAGCATTAATTTATATACGAGATCCTGGCCGTGCCTGCTGCACCGCATTTGTTGCAGACATCTCTCGGGATTCATTGATATCCAAAGTACAGGAAATGTATTCCTGTAATCACGAGGAAATTCTCTGCTAAAATATTCACCCGTTTCATACCCAAAATGATGATGAATTCAGGCAATGCCTTTGCGAATGGATGGGTGATATTTACTCTGCAAGATGGTCCGGAAAGAAAATCAGATAATTATAAAATCAATTACCATATTGCAGTTTCGACACTCGGACCCCCAAAAAGGAAGCAGAGTCTGAATTTTGGACTGAAAACATTTTTTCTGAATTTTGAATTTTTTTCAGGTGGACGAATTTTCCATCAAGGGACGCTGCCCCCAATATTCGGTCTGCAAATTGGGGTGAACATGGTAGCCCAAAAGTCTTTGGCCATAGGAAAAATTAAAATTTCCTGTTTTTATCATATTTTGAGATCTGAAACTTTTTCTAGCTCTAACCACGGATGTCTAGGCTCTAGGATATTTTAGCACCGAATAAAGTTTCGACATCCGTGGTTGGAGCTCTAGAAAAAGTCACAAATCACAAAATATGACAAAACCAGCAAATTGTTTTTTACTATGACTAAATACTTTAGGCAACGCTGAATGTGCATTTGTTGCCCCGATTAAAATATCCGTGGTTGGAGCCAATTCAGACCAAATTAAAAATTCAGTTTATGACCATTTTCCATCGGTTGTCTGTTCTCAACGCCCTCAGCCCCCAAATACACCAATGGACTCTCTCATAAACCCTTTCACAGTGGCCATGCAAAAATGCATTTCGCCCAATAAGGTCCCCGCATCACTAAACCCGCAGCAACGAGATCGCCTATACAGGGCAGCCCAAAAGTCTTTGGTCAGAGGAAAAGTGTGAATTTGCCATTTTATCATATTTTGATACTTGAAACTTTTTCCAGCTCTGACCACGGATGTCAAGACTTCATTCGGAAATATTAGTCCCGAATAAAGTGGCGTCATCTGTGGTGGGAGCTGGAAAAAGTCACAAATCACGAAATATGATAAAAAAAAAGCAAAGTTTCTATTTTCCTATATGGTTAAAGACTTTTGGGCTACCCTGTATGCTCGTATGCATTGTTGTTGCTTTAGCTATCAAGTGACTTATTTGGTCGAAAAACGCTGACGTGCTTTCGCCAATGTACGTAAGAACGAACTATGGAGCAATAAGGCAAAAAAACGCGGATGCTTTTTTATATTGGTCTTACTTGCAGGATTGTTTTTTTTTTCTTCATTTCGAAAAGCGGCGTCATCATTGCGTAACATGTTTATTTGCCGTTTCCCGTGCGTTTGTTCCAGAGGCAGCAGAAAATAAAACTATAAAAATCCCCTTGAGGACGCAGTAATCATAAATCATTTTAAGTCGATCAGTGGATAGTGGACAGGAGCTGACTGTGGAGGGCTGCTGAGCAGCTCTTCCTGGGATTGCAAGGGGGGAAGCAAAAGCTGCCCAAGGGAGCAAGTGGAACAGAGCTTCCTTGAATTCACAGGGAGATTGTGCTATTTTGCCCGGGAAGGTAACTCGACTGTCGAAAATCATCTGGCAAACGCACTTGGGACAATCCAGAATCTCTGTTGTACGTACAGTTCGTTGCAGATTAGTGTTTCGCAGGTAAAAAGAAAATAAAAACAGGATGAAAAATGATTGGCGATCCACGGAGGAGGCTGCAAAATGGTTGATCTGAAGCAGCTTTTGAACAAGTTCAGATTTTTATAATTTTTTTATTATTTTTTTTTTATTTTATGCCTATTTTTTGATTTTTTTTTATCAATCTTTGTTCAACCCACTATTGCGTTCAATCCGACTGCGTTCTCTGATGCATCGAGTCTCAAGACAGTCTTCCATAGCAGCTCATCAATGAACTTTGGATAGGACAATTCAGATGATTTTAAAATGCTGAGATCGGAGATCTGATGTCTCGTCGTGCGGCGAGATCCGGGTAGAGTTTTCCAAGAGAATATTCTCAATTTCAGCACACCACGAGAATTCTATTCATCTCAACACACGAAGAGAATTCTATTCATCTCAACACACGAAAAGAATTTTTTCAATTTCAACGCACGAAGAGAACTCTCAATTCCAATTCACGAAGGGAATTCTTTCAATTTCAACACACGAAGAGAATTATCGCAAACTACAGGGTGGCCCAAAAAAAAGGTAAGTGAAATTTCATATTTGATATTTGGCCTGTGTTTGGGGAATCGTCCTTGGAGTTTTTTTCGTTTCATTGATGCTTTTAATGAGTCTGCACGGTCACCCATCACTCCCGGCAGGGTATCCTTTCAAGACCGCGGTTTTTTGGCACATTTGTGGTGTCCGCTATCAAGAAAAGCCCTTTCTCTTTTGGGGTCGGGTTGGGGCTGTTTTGTTTGGGGCGTCGGGATCTCTTTCCGAAACAGCATCCAAGATGTGACAGAGGAGGGTGAATTTTGCCCATTTCAGTCATCTTTGCAGCCCAAAACGCCAAGCAGAACCAAAACAGCCACGGAGAGCAGTTCAATCGCCGTTTTGGTTAAACCAGAGGAGTTCAGTTGAAGCTGTAATTAAAGAGTTTTGAGTCTTCTTTTCGAAATAGACCACAAATTTGGAACTTGGAAGGATGAAGGAGAAGCTGTTGGGCCACTTCAATCCTGTTTTTCGCCAAAAACACGTCCAAGAACCGAAACAGACACGGAAACAAATTCACTTACCTTTTTTTTGGGCCACCCTGTATTTCGATCGCAAACTATTTCGATCGCAAACTATTTCGCAAACTATTTCGCAAACGTTTCGCAAACTATTTCTCCAGCATTCATAGATCTTGCAATTCAGTCAACTCATGTTCAGATTTGACATTGTATTCTGTTCCTCTAAGCTGGCGCTTATAAGTTACTGAGAGGAATCAACCCAAAGAAGGCGTCTGGTCCTGATGGCATTCCGGGACACCTCTTGAAAGAGTTAGCGCCCTCTTTGACCATGGTCTTCACTCGTCTTTTCAACTTAATCTTCCAGTTTGGTAGCACACCGCGGCAGATTGGAAACAGGCTCTTGTTATCCCGGTCCCAAAGAAAGGTGGTGTAAATTCAAGGCCAGAGGGTTATCGACCAATTTCTTTATGCATACCGTCAAAGTTGTTTGAACGTATCCTGTGCTCACGTATCCTGGTTTTTCTCGAAAGTGTTAACTTCTTCCATCCCAATCAGTTTGGTTTCCGTCCAAAGCGCTCCTGCGAAACCCAGTTAATCTTATTTTCGCACGAAGTAGTGTCTTTTCTTGATAATAGGGTACCTGTATGGATGCCATATTCCTTGACCTTATGAAAGCTTTCGATCTGGTTTGCCACGTACGGCTATTTGCTAAACTTGAAGCCATAAACATGCCGAATAATTTAATAGAAATTACAAAGTCTTATTTGACTGGGCGGTCCTTTGCAGTTATGCTCGATGACTCAATGTCATCATTTTCCCCCATAAGATCTGGCGTCCCCCAGGGTAGCGTTATAGGGCCATTGCTTTTTTTTTAATTTATATCAATGACATCTCCACTGGTTTTTCTTCTTCTATCCGGCTTTTCGCTGATGATATCGTGCTTTCTAGGCCACTTTATTCTCCCGACGACTGCGTATCCCTTGAGTCTGATCTTGTGCTTATATCAAACTGGTGCGCGCGAAACAGCATGGAAATAAATCCGTCAAAATCTTATGTCATGCGTTTTGGAAAGCGATTTACTTCTTTGCAACCTCCACAATATTCAATCAACTCAATTAACCTCCAGATTGTTAATAATCTGAAATACCTGGGAGTTACCCTTTCCCACGACATGTCTATGAAAACGCATATTTCTCTTGCAGCAAGCAAAGCAAGTGCGACACTGGGCTACATTACACGAAACGTGAAGGGTGCACCACCGGAAGCGAAGAAAAGCGTATATGTCCGCTGGTGCTCCCCATATTGGAATATGCTAGCGGAGTATGGGATCCTGTTAAGATTTGCGAAACTTCGCAACTTGAAAAAGTTCAACGTCGTGCCGCAAGGATGATCCTGGGTTGTTACGGAAGAACAGAAAGCGTTACTGCCATGCTGCAGAGGCTTGATATTCCCCTACTTGCCATAAGGCAGAGGGATCATCGGCTGAGGCTCTTTAGTGAAATGCTCACGCATAAAATTAATGTTAGGTATTCCATTTGAATTTCAGGTAAAGCCATCGCAACGGCGTACTGATAACGGCGTAGCCGTAAGCATTCCACGTTGTAAAAGCTCAGTTCTCTCAAATTCCTTTTTTCCGCGAACGGCATCAGAATGGAATGGTCTTGCCCCTTCTTCTCAATTAATCTCAAAAACCAGGCTTGCATTAGCGCGCACCAGTCACATATGATCATGTAACCTGTCTTTCATTCGCCTTCTTCAAAAGTTCATGATTTGTAAATTTATTCCAAACGTTTTTGTGTTTTGTGTTTTTTATTTTTGTCTACTTACTTTTACTGTATAATTAACTCCAGTGCCAACTCATTTTGCCTGGTGATTATTAAAATTACAATTATTCTCAAAAAAAATTAAAAAAAATTAAAAAAAAATTATCTCAATTTCAACACACGAAGTTCGTCAAAAGTTTAGATTATCAGATTCCCTGGTGTTTTGAGCGCATTATTCTGCAATGTCTTGTACATATACACCTTCCAAGCATTTTAAAAGGTAAGAAGCCTACTTTAGTAAAGCGGTCGGTCCGCCTCTGCACGGCCGTCTTGTTTGAAGAAAAATAGTTCCGGCATTGAACTCAATTACCTCTGTGTATCCGTCTCGTTTTTCACTTGTGGAAGCTTCTGTTTTGAAATTTTCTTTCGTTTTTTTTTCCTTCTCTTCTTTTTACCTTCAATTTTGGCATCAGACTCGTTGAGTTATGGTCCCAATCGACGATAATCGACATAGACGTATTTTACAATACTTTTTTCCTCCTTCCTCGTGCCACTATATCCCCATTCGATCTGAGAAATTCATCCAGATATCCTAGATAGATAGCATCGCAGCCTGGTTTTCTGCATGGCACGAGGTAGGCCAAGCATAGCCGGGGCAACACACGCTCATGCACGCATACAGGGCGCCTTGTAAATTTATGTTTGTGGACATTTTGTATGGACGTCAATGGAGGACTTTCTTTTGTTGATTTAAACTATCAGAACCTCAACCAGGGTTGGTCGGACGTCAAAGTGCCGTCCTGGAGGTAGGTGGGAAACCGGTTCTTTGAGATCAGACAAAAAAACTTCTCCTTGCAGCCCCAGATAGAAGCTGCAGGTGCAAATAAAGGGAAGATTTGGAAGAGGGCCTTGAGGGACCCTCTTTTACCAAATCATTCGCGAAGCTCTGCCACCAAGCTTCTGGCTGCTGTAACCAGACGAAATGAGACGGTGACCCGGAGGCGATTTTACAAACCCTGCCGCGACTTTGGATGGCAAAGAGCGTTTTGTGCAAGAATGCTCGATTGGGGCCCTTCACTCGCAAGAAGAAAAAAATATTGTTTTTCTTACCTAAAGCTATCTGAACCTGACCTAACCCTGTCCCCCCTCGGAAAAATCAATGCTCGCTTGGGGCCCCGGCCTGCCATCTAAAGTCGCGGCAGGGTTTGTAAATTGGCGACCCGGAGCCAGTACCAAAAAAAAATATTTTCGCGCGGTAATTCGTCCGGTAATTCGCTTATGAGTGTTACCATGGTAACGCTAAATATTACCATGGTAACACTCGTATTCGTAACCCCCTGAGAACGAGAAGCTTTTTGGCGGTTTTGAATGGTTACTGCATGGAAATGGAGGGTCGTAGGACTTTTTTCCGCCAAACATTTTTTGTTCCGTGTATCTTTGGGAATGAATCTGCCTGCGAACAATGGCTTTTATGTTATGACCCCCAATCTCCATATCTCAGTTTCCCTAAAACAACCCCAAATTGGGCTCTTTGGACTTTTTGGGGGGCACTGCGCGGAACTGGAGGCTCGGGCGGTTTTGAGTCACTGATCGTTTTTTGTTTTACTCGTTTCATAGAACCTGTTCTGAAAATTTGACAGTTCTACGATAAAATCTTACCCCCCTCCCCACAAATACCACAAAAGGGTCCATTTTGGTGGGTTTTGCGGGGGGCATAACTCAGTAATGGGGGTCGGATCACTTTTTTCCACTGGTTAAGTTCGATTTGTACGGTCATGGGGAATCTGTTACGATATTTCGGTGGTTGATTTACGGGACACGCTGTATATGCATCGCCACAGTTTACGGTCCGGTGCAACACAGCACTGAAATGAAGGTAGGTTTAAACGAGCTCCACCATTGTCCGCAACAATGCAAAAATTCAACAATGGACTTTTTGTTCGTTTCCCGACCCGCTTCGCTGAGATTTTAAATGAAAATTATACGGAGTAGAAACGAAAGTTTTCTCATTGTAAAGTCATTTTTGCTACAAGCTCATTCCGTTTGAAATGAGCTGAGAATGCTCACAAGTATGCTTAGAGGGTAACCAGAATTTCTGCAACAATGAAAAGCCGACAGCGAACTGGGGATTCGCCACAGAAATCAAAGTTTCGCTGAATGTTTGCATGGAAAAGTTAGAAGCATTCTCAGTTTGTATTTTCAAATGGAATGAGCTGTTTGTAGAATCGAGGGACAATCTGTATTCAAATCACCCTGTACCATTTAGAACGAGTTTCATATAGCATAACAGGCATCAGACAGATGCTATTCGTACAATGGCAGCAGGAGGTAGCATTATTTTGAA
>JASGXE010005842.1:0-22190 GCA_030068105.1 Sinentomon sp. SZTP_YWyxl | reverse complement strand
TTTAAAGTAAGTATTGTAGTACCTGGCCTATGCCTAACTAGTGGCCTGAGTTCCCACTTTCAACAAAATCAGAAAAAGCCAGGGAATTGCAAATTCTTTTGGAAAATCAGTGAATTTGGTGGCCAGTTCTGGACTTGCAGGAAATCCTGAAGCTAAAACCAAAAAACAATTTGTACAGAATCGGAAAAATTAATGGAGCCACTAACGTAAATTAAATGGCAGGAATGGTGTTGCCTCTGAAACTTTCCTTTACTTGGGCCCTTTTTTTCACAAAAGAAAAAAAGTTGTCGTATTTCATCAACATGTGACATCTGTTTCACAAGTTTTGTTTACAGATACAACAATTTTATTGCACCGGAATATTTTCGAAAAAACATTTTCGATTTTTTTCTTCTTCATTTGGTTGGACTACAAAGGAAAAACTTTGGTGCTACATTTTCGTCGCAGAATCAAAAATATCATTGACTACCGAAACTGCATTTAAATTGCATGTGTGGTTCCGTTAATTTTCCCGGCACTGTACCTACCAACTGGTCCTTTTTGTGTTTTCTACAAGATAATTAGGTGTTGCTTTCCTTTCATGTTGCCCTCTTGAAATTCGTGCCTTTGCAAATGCAATACCTACCAAAATAATTTTGGGCCTTCCTATGAAAATGCTTGGATTTCATATCATTTTCAGCATCAGGCCTAAAAAATAGTCTATTTTCAAATGAAGTTGCATCAGATTTAATCAACAACCAGGGTAGATATGTGTTTGGATTTCAACTACGGGTGTTTGTCTGGCTTTTTTCCAAATGTTCCTCATCCCCTGGGCTGTATATTGCTGGCATAGGTTGGTCTATCCACAATCATTCTTTCTTTTTTGCCTCATTTCAGGATGCAGTAAGCTCGCTGAAGTGTGTCATTCATTGGCTGATGGGATTCCCCGCTGGCATGAAGTTAAATCATCCTTTGAATTCGGCCTTGGGAAATTTCTTTCTGTATCACATCTACCTCTGGGAGACTTATATTGGTATGTGATTTCATTGATGATCTGTTCTGCCCAGAGTTTATCACCACCAAAATGGTGCATCATAAGCTACTATTCTTTCCTTATGCATGTTGCACCAGGCATGCAGCCACTTGTTTATCCGATACAGGACCAATTTTTGCACCTTCAAAAATATGTAACCTTTCAGCAGAGAAATTCAGATGCATTTCTGTTGTGCCTTAACTACTTGCCTAAATGATGATTGCGATTAAGAATGGCATCTTTTCACAAACATTTCTGAGATTTCTGAGACCTGTCACCTTTCCTCCATGTGGCTGGGAGATGGGTCTTTCTATTGCAGGGAAGGTCGCCCCTAAAATCCTGAAAAAGTAGGTCGGTAGTTTACAACTAGTAGGTATCACTGCCATTGATCATCCCGCTGAAAAATGATTGAGCAGCGTGTTTTAGGTCACGCACCACACGGAGAGGTTTTTCAGTTACAGCTAGGAATACCTGCCGCTGCACACGCCGCCTCATAATTTCAGCCCGCCGCCTCGGTTCCTTTTCCCGCCGCCTCCTAAACATGAGGAAATGAGATGGCGCAGGCAGATTTCTTGATTTTTCTATTCATTTGTTTTTTTTTTCGGAGGTTTGTGCATTTCCTCCAGTTGTTTTTTGCATCGTTTGTGCAAAAAACGGTGATGGAAACAAGTCCCGCTGCAGTGAAAAGGCACCGGTACACTTCGGATCGCAACAGGCTGGCTGGGTGAGCGATACAAGAAATTCAAGTGTTTGGTTTGTAGGTACCTTACGTAAGACAAGAAAGCGTCCGCGAAATTGGCGGCTTGGGTTGCTGGTTGTGGTTCATTTGGTGCCGGTTTGGCAGGCTTTGATTGCTGCGGTTTCGGCAATTTTGGCTCCTGGTTTGGAAAGTTGCTGTTTTCCAGTTACCTTGGATGACGGCTGTTCGGGCCGCATCAAGACCAGTTCATGCATGCCATGTTCAGGCTGAATTTGGGCACCTGCGCAGGACACTCGCCGTTTGAATTCCTTACACAGCAAATGCCACATATTTTAGGTTGCAGTCGGGAGCTCGCAGGAATTTAGCCTGCCAGCCTTTTGCACCACCTTGATCAAGCGATGTGCGAAGAAACCAGAAACCATCAACAGAAGCTACCTACATCCAAAATAAGCCTTGTGAATGGGTCCATCCCTGATTTCTTGGCATCTCTTCGTCACAAATACGAGGGCCATCCCAAAAGTCTCAAGTATTCCTCCTCATTTTCCAGAAATGCAAATAAAATGAAATGAACTCGCTTGGTCATGAAAGGCCCACCCATTCACTTCTCAGAGTAGTTTCTACTGTGGTCGAGACATGCCTGCCAGCGGTGGGGCAGCGGCATGACAACATTACTGTCACCAGCCTTGGCCAGGGCCTTTTGGGATGCTGTCACAGCATCATTGATTCCATATTCTGACTTGAATCAGCATCCCATCACAGGCTCTTTCATCTTGGCGAGCAGGAAGTAGTCCAGCGATGACAAATTATGAGAATTAAAAAATAATAATACAATTTAATTTGCAAGGACATAGTCCGGCGCAAATCAACAGGCGGGAGTGGGAAGAAGGGCTAGACGTTTATCACCAGTGCTTTCTTGTTATGTGAACAGAGATTATTCTTAAAGGTATGGACAGAAATGTTACTCCCATCCCCAAAAACGGTACCATCCAACAGGTTCCAATCTCTCACTGTCCTCACAATGAAGGAGTACTTCCCAAGGTTACTAAAGACACGTCCTACTCGAAGCTTATAATCATGGTCACCCCTTCCCCAGTACTGGGCAGGAAACAAAAATTCCTTGAGGTCAGACCATCCTCCGACATTATTGAGGGCAAGAAAAAGGGCTGACAACCTGGCATCATTCCTACGTCGGGCAAGAGAAACCCATTGGAAGAATTCGAAGAATTCATCATGTGGCCCACTCCCACAGGTCCAGAAGCTGATCGATCGCTTTTGCCTTGCGAACCGGTGCATTCTCGTGCAGACGGATGATTCCTGCAGGACCATCTTGCAGGATTCGCCATTCACAGTGGTGCCCAATGGAACAGGGTGATCCACCAAAATTCACTGCCAGTGGTCCAAACTTCATATAAATTGGCAGTATGTATTACAAGGGATAGTACTATATATAGCATCCAAAAATCATGCACATTGGTTTACGCGTTCTCATGGTATGCTGTAATACTTAAAACTTTTGGGATGGCTTACATATTCGCACAATCGATCTCCCATATCTTTTTTTCTGGCTGCCCCTCCGTCTCTGCCGCCTCATTTGCTGTTGTTTGAGGCAGCGGGAAAAATGAACCGAGGCGGCAGGCCGAAACTATAAGGAGGCGGTGGTCGGCAGGCATTCCCAGGCGGTGGTCGGCAGGCATTCCGAACTGAAAGCGGTTTTTCTTTGGAAAGGCCTGTTTAAGATTTTTTTTTCAAATTGATAGGAATGTCGGATCTTTACATCATCCTTCTGGTCTGTATAGGTCCAGTAGCATTGGAAAGTGTTTGCCTTTTCTTGATGAGTGAATTTAAATTTTTGCTGAAATTTGTGGCGTTCACATTCCACACAGTGCAAATTGCTTCTTAAATATGTGGGGGGTTGGTTACCCTTGGGTGCCCTCTTGTCTGGAAAAGAGCAACCCATTTTAGGTGCATCTGTGAGGAGCCAATTTTAAGCAGGTTACGAATAGGTTATGGGCATACGGGTGAGGAAAGGTTTGCAGCCTGCTACGGGCATTACGGGGTCCCAGGCAGACCCCCTGCAGGTTCCAGAGAGGTAGAGCCCCTTTGCAGGGGAAGGTGGACAGTCCACATAAGCAGAAGAAATCTGAAATTTGAGTGGTCATTTTGACTTCAGTATTTGTTGTTTGTTGATCATTTTAACTTATTTAAGCCTCCAAGGGAGTAGCCAACATGAATGCACCCACAGCCATGCAAATCTGGAAGCCAAAGGTCTTCTCATAAGTGTTCTGAAGGCCGAAATATTAAAGATTCAATGACAGTTAAAACACTCTGTTACAGCAACAACTGTTGCAATGCAAAATGACGCAGAAAATTTTTCTTGAAAAGGTTAAAATAATATTTGAAACGAAAAAGAGAAGAAGTTTGTTGGCATTTACCATTTTTGGTGAGATGAGCGAGTCTTCTCCATTCATGCCTGGATGAAAATGGTAAATGCTCATAAACCCATTCGTGGTGCACGTGCTTCAATTGAAGAAGTTTCTTGTGTGTGTACCTACCCGAGAAAAACGTTCCAGAAAACTTGGTCAGCAAACAAAATTTTCTCGTCTGTTCCAGGCCTGAGGCATCAGGTGTCACAATTTGTAGATGCTTTGCACTCACTGGATTGCTTTTTTTGGAAATGAGGCTTTCTGGAAGCTGGAGCTGAGTTGATTCCCTCACGTTCTGCGGGCCCGAGATGGGGCTAATTCGGACCAAAGGCAGGGGCCCTCTGTGGGGTTTGACACGAGGACCCAACCTCCTTGATTTGTGCCCATTCACTCGCACTCTGGAAAATCAGTGTTAGCAAGAGGTCCGAAGAAAAAAAAACCGATTTTGGGTCAATGACAAAGCCAAATCATTGCCATGGCAATCACCCAAGTGCGCTGCAATATAAACATCACACCTGTTGCTAGGTGAGCTTATCTCTGTCAGTTATCGAGGTCAGGTTGGTATTGGGTACATCTCTGATGTAAACCACACTCATTTTTGATGCAGACACGGAAGATTCCAGAAAAACTTGAATGTTTTCTTCGCTGACTCCACATTTCCTGAAATCTGGTTCATGTCACCTGATCTTGCCGAGTTTTTCATGATTTCTGCAGTTTTAGTTTTAGTAGAGAGATCCTTGACAAATAAATTGGTTCTAAATGCTTTTTCCACAGAAATTGCAGTGCCATTATTGCTCCAGATTGCTTCTCTGATATTCTGGTGCACACGAATATTTGGATTCACAATTTACCTGTCACTTGTTGCTGATCTCCTACAACTTGCAACGTGCCATGTCTTCTGTTTCTATGTTTATGCTGCCAGGTAAACAATAATGTGAAATGGATATCTTGCGTCTTTCTTGGTTTGAACCACTGATGAGCAGATGAGATTTTGGGTTGGGCAGGCCTACTGCAAAGGTCGATGAAGAAGTTGTTATGACCGTGTTCCCCATCATTGTCAATCGGGCCTAGCCTGGGCTCATAAGCCAATTTTGTAGGCCCGATGGATGTGTGCCAAAAACCTTTACGCACAAATAGGCCGATTCATTGTTATGAAGGTTGCAACTAGGCCCAGGCCTCTTGTTTTCAGAAGGGAATATTCCCGGCACAGTTCCCGGTATTCCTGAAAATACCTGTTGTTTTCAGATTCGGTGGATTGGGAATTTTTGCAAAGTTGGTTCTCAATTTTGTTCACATTTCTCCAAGACGATGACAACAAATTTGGGTTTTGTGTTGTGGTCATGCCTGATGCATTCATGAAGAAGTATCATTTCTGGGAGAATCAAGGAAGCACTTTGCTCGATGGAAGCTTTCAGATTTGTGCCAGAAATCTTGGTCCAAAAGGTTGGAAATCTCCAAAAAAGGTTCCCCTGTGCACAACCCTGAGACCTGTACATGGATCATTTCATGTTTTCATGACAATGTTGGGGACTATGTGTAGTGCTAACTATCGAGCAGTCACCCTCTTTACGAATGTTCAGGATAACAGAGTTAAATGCCAACAGTGCGGTCTTTTCTTGTTTGGGTGGCCCTGCGTGCAAAGGACAGAAGGTTCAGAAATGACATATGTGCATTCCTCTGTGAAAAAATACAGCAATGCTGAATTTACTGAATTTGCTCATTTACAGGTAATGTTGCAAATTTGAAAAAAAAAACGTTCCAAGGGTCCAGCACTTTGTCATTCTATGTGCGCCTGTCAAGCTTACATTGTGGTTAATCCGAGTGGGGAGAACTGATAAATTTAATGGTCCATCTTTCTTTCAGCATACGGAGATCATCTTTTAACACTCGGATTCATTTTTTCAGTTGCAATTTGCAGTTGAGAAAAAAGAATCCACAGGTTAGAAGATGATCCTCATTTTTAGAAACTGAACCAATGAATCCGAATTACCAATATCCTTTTGCCCTGGACAAGTTGTCTACCTACATGTAGGGATACCCTCCATGCAAAAAGATGTGTAACGGTAGTCCCATGGTAATTTAATCCATTGCTGTAATTTTTCCATTTGCATGAAAGGAAGTCTTCTGGTTTTGAATTTTGATTTTACTGGAGTTAAAATGGAATTAAATGTCCCTAAATTTGTCTTTAAATTTCCTTTTTACAGGCTTTACCAGCTTCAACTGAGAGCTTTGGGAGCAACCTGGCGGTTGTTCAGGGGCCGTAAACGGAACCCACTGAGGGAACGTGTTGACTCCTGCGATTACAGTGTACAGCAACTCTTTCTTGGAACTCTGACATTCACAATCTTGTTATTTCTTCTGCCTACAATAGCAACATATTACACTGTTTTCACTGCTGTAAGTTCTTCATTTCTGCTCTCACTGAATCAATCTTCCAAAACCTCCATACTTTCAGACACGGCTGCTTTTTTCTACTTGTCTGAATGACTGTCAATGTCAGCTATCCTGTATGCCTCTCATTGGTTGAGAGCAACATTCGGACCAAAGCCTTGTGTTTTTAAGTCGATTCCCAATTATTTTCAGAACCTTTGCCAGTCAATGAGAGCAATTCCCAAATTTTGTCAGTCGGGACCTGTGTATCAGCCTTTTCACAGAGGACCTGGAATAAAATACCAACATAAGTCCATCCCATCGACTCCTCCCAACAGAGATATTCAGGTAATAAAAATTCTTCTGATTTTATTATCCTAAAATGATTTTATTAGTGCTTAAAGTGTGCCGGAGCGCACCGGAGCTGAGCTCCGGCCGTCCATGCGGCTGCAGGAGCTGAGCTCCGGCAGTCCTTTTTCATCAGACATCTCTGAAGTGCTGACTCTAATACATGTACCTTTTTTGCGCACCTGGCTCCATCCTTTCCGAGTGTCAAACCCATTTTTAAGATGTCTGTCGATTCTGTGCCTGCTTCTTTGGTGATGTCACGACCAACCAGGGCCTTTGCCTCTTGGAACCCCGCCGGGGCTCCAACCCAGATCCCACGACTGGCTCTGTGCGCAGCTTCCCCGAAAAATGCCCCCCTGCAAAATTCTGGAATGACGCCCCTGATTGTTGGTCCCTTTTTTCGAATGCTTGGACCCTTCTCCGAAAAGGGAGCTCCGGCCCTTTTTACTTTCCACTTCAAGTCCTGTTTTATTATCAGATTTATGAGGATTGGGACAAAATGACCACAAAAAGAAAATATCTTGATACGTGGCAGCGATAACACGACTAGGCCTAGGTATATCATTTGGAAGAATGTGTAACTACTTCATTTTTCATGATTTTCCATGAGGTACTCTACATATTTTCTTCTTTCCAGCTTCGATTATTGGTGTTACTTGTGGTTTGCATTTTGAATTCCCTATGCAGTTTCTTGAATTCGTTGCCTCTCTATACAACGTTTCTCTGGCTGATATCTTCACCCAAAGTTGCTGGTAAGCAAGTTCGTTGTTTTTTGTTATCGGTGTCAGCTGATTTTGTTCGACATTGACTAAGATGTTGGAATATCTATTGACTCTGATGTTGGAATGTCTAGGTAACAACACGCAGTCATCTGTATCCTGTTGTTCATTTGACCCACTTACAAATCCTTGTGTGAGTACAGGATACTGGGAGACTTTTTTCTCGATTTGGGGTGATGTTTTGGGCTGTCTGGATATCCCAAGAATGAGATGCATGACACATTTTTCACCATGTTCCTGATTCAATGCTGTCCCAGAGCAACACTGACTGCTGCACAGCTGTGCTTTTGAATTCTGTACCCAAGCATGCGTTAAGCATTCATTTCCCTGAACCTCTGGGATGTTTGAATGTTTAATTTGTATTTTTGGTGCCCTGTACAGTTTCTCCAACTAAAATTGTGCACCAGGTATTTTGGGCATATGCAAGTGTCATTTGATTGAATTTGTTGCCATGATAATCAATAGGTTAGTTGGCACGCGTGAAAATACATGGATGTGGAGTTGATTGCTGCATGCTCTGATTGTTCCCTGATTGTTCCTAGCACACAATTTCAGCACCAAAAACTCCTAATCAACCTGTGATATGAGCGATGCAAACGACACTCACCTGGCATTTTACGGCACATATCCCCCTTTGCTTTGGTTTTGGTTCTCTCTCATGCTCACAGAATAGACGCAGATGATATAAAAAATTGGCTTTTTCCATTCATAATTCCATGGGTGTGGAAATTCAATTTGGAACTTGTTTGATACTGCTGCACTAAATTTTGCCTTGCATTTTGAAATTGAAAACTGCACGTTTTGTGCCATATTTTATTTTTTTACAGGCAGCTTGGGTATGACGATAGTATCGCAGTCCATCCACACTGGCTCACCAATTCTTAGTGTCAATTTGTTGCCGATGAAGCTAAGAGAGGTCATTCTGTTGACAAAACCAAAGATGTTTGTTTCCAGTATCAAGTTCAAGTGGAAGGACATCATTCGATGCATTATTTTCGGTCGACTGATTAATCCTGCATGCTGAAAGTGCTAGAATTTTACGTTTCACAAAAATATGTAATGATATCGACAATCAAATTCTTCTCCAGGTGTCTTTGCATGGTTTGCCTTCGGAAAAAATATTGCTCAGGTTTTCAGAGACGATTCTGTTGCATAGATTCAGAAGAAATAATTGCATCACTGCAATGAGCTTGTTGCATGGATTCGGAAGATATAATTGCATCACTGCAAGGAGTTTGCAGGTTGTCATTCCTCACTGATGGTAAGCAAACATCAAGTTCGCTTGTGCTTGGTGAGGATTGAAGTTTGCGTGCTTTTCTGGTGCAAAAATCATTTATTCTATTTCGGTACAAGTGTGCAATCCAGTAGATTCACCCGCAGAACAATTGCCCAATAATTATGGTATGGTTGTGCTTTTTTCTTGGATTCATGGTTGGCAGGTGACCTTAAATTAAATGGAGGTCACACTGACAAAATATTCACATATCCCCTGGAAGACATATTATCTGTATCTATAAATTTACACATCCCCTGAAGCAAAATTTGGCTTACCCTATTTCTCACACTCTCGACTCAAGGATCTGCAATTCTGAAGCACTTTTGAGTTTGTTTCGCTGCGAAATATCTGCTGTTGCTTCTTAATTATGTAACCTAAGATGGAACATTTTACGAAATTAAACTCATTTCCTGAACACAAAAGCTGACGGAGTATGATTCGATTTCAGAGCATATCACCCCTTTTTAGAATTCTAACCACACCTACAGAACCTCTGGTAGGAAATCGTAACATATCACACGAGATCAGTTATTGGCAACATGAGAAGATGGGCTACAAAGCTGGATTTCGGAGGATACTTCCTGCTTTGTGTGGGACTCACCTTTATCGCGATGATTATTAAGGTCGTTAACCCATTGAGCCCAAAGCACATATTCATGGTTGCTGCTGTTTTGAAAAATCGGAATTCCCTGAGTTTTCCAGGTTTTCCAGAAGGATTTTCAGTTTTTTCCAGGGCTTTTTTCCAGGGTTTTATCCGAGGACAAGACAAAAATGGGAGGGTGCAGACAAAAATTGCAAGACAAGAATGTTCTTCAGGTGTCATCGTTGGAAATTTAAAAAAAAATGTAAACTAAAAAAATGTTATGAAATTCTGTTTTCCATTTCTTGGCTGGTTTTTCTGGAAATATTCAGTTTTCCAGGGTTTTTTTCAAAAATCCCTGAGTTTTCCAGGTTTTCCAGGGTGCGAAAAAAATTCCCTGAGTATTCCAGGTTTTCCAGGTTGGTAGCAACCATGACATATTTCGTTCGGGCGTGGCGATCACACAAAATGAAAAAGCGTGGGAAACACACTTCTTCAATTTCATCACCAATGCCGAAGAACGGACCTGGTCCGTTTCCATCACCGCTTCATTTGCTGCAATTTTCAGACAAATTCCGGCTATGGGAGCGAATTCGATTTTATTCGTTCCGACAGACTACACTATAGCGAGAATTTTTTTTTTTCATTGCGATCGGAGAATATTCGGCGGCGCGGCAATTTTTTTAAAATTGGCTTCGCCCGACCGCTTGGCGGCGCTGCTTGTTGCAATTCAAAATGGCTGCGTTAGCGTAATTTTGGTGTTATCTCATTTGGGCTTGCCGCAGGTGTTTTTTGGTTGTTTTAATGCTATTTTTGACAGCAAATTTGAATTCTGCGGGTATTTTTTCAGTCGAATTTGGATTTTTTTCAGTTCCGGCTATAAGATTGGCGATTATCGACAATGAAAGTGCAAAAATCATGACATGTGTATTTTTTACTAAATTTAAATGCCGGCTTTGGTGAAAGAACGAAAATTGATCTATCCAGCTTTGAATTGCATTCAAAAGTGAAATATTCCGGGCTCAATGGGTTAAATAATGATATATCAAGTAATATCAACATACACTGTTGTGACCAAATCCGATGCAAATTGAATGTTTTGGCAATGTGGATGTGTCTATTTAACTTTTATATTGTTCGTTAATGCTTTGTGTATTTTTTGTTTTGCTTAGTTAGACTTTGTTGGCTGTCTCAGTATTGCTTGCGTCTGACGTTATTTTATTCTGTGTGATCACAGTTTTGTAATAATTGTTTTTCTAGTTATTGGAAAGTTGAAATTATAATTGCTCAACATTTTTAGCTTCTCTCGTTTATCTTTATTTTTCCAAATGCTGATTCAACTGCAATACAAGGCCTTAGTCCATCCTTCCGGGGTGAGTGAAGTTTTGCCCATAAATTTAAGGGGGGCAGGGGGTTCAAAATGCTAATTTTTTCATTTTTTTATTTTAATTGTAGCCTGAAGTGTGCTGATTCCAGTGGTGTTTATACTTTTTTCCCATCTGCTCTAGTTTTAAAGATATTGCATCTTGATGCGAACCGCATCATCGCAATTTGGCGATCATCAGCAGCATCCGAACAATCGTGACTAAAAAGTAAAACGCAATGTTTTGCACTTTGTGTTTTGAAGCAAAAATCAACTTCCGCAAGGCATAACTTTGTAGCCAATGGTGGCAGAATGCTGAAATTTTGAACACTCACGTAAAAACATGTTCCAAACTGACTGACGTAGCCGGAATTTCGATTTTTGGCCTCCAAATGCATTTTCCAGGACGTTTCTCTTTTTATAAGGAGACAAACTGCTTACGCAGTGTTTCTATGACCTCAATTTTTGCATAAGGGACTCCAAATCCAAAAATCTCGCAACGTCAGTCAGTTTCTACATCCATTGGTTACCTCTTGGTGAAAACAGAAGTAAAAATTTCTTTTCCCTGGGCTCGTGTGAAAAGTTCGCACGGTCAACGACGTTTTTGCTAATAACTCGGGAACCAACTGAGATATTGGTCTGAAATTTTGTACAGAAATTGCTGTTATCATGGTGAATATGTGTACAAAATTTGAACACAATCGGATAATATTTGACGAAGTTGGTTTTTGGACCCCCTACCCCCCTTAATAGCAGACAGGTTTTTGTATAGCGGCGGCGGAATTGATGTAATCACTCGTACATGTAAAAAATTGCGACCGTTCAGATTTAAGAAAAAAATCTATGCTGCAGAAATTAAAGATACTCTTCACAAGTGAGGTCAAAATCGACACCTCTAGAACGCTTTGTTGCACTCCGGCACTTTAATTTCTACAGTGAACGTCATCAGGTATTTGGAACTTAAACCCTATATCCTTTCTTTTGGCATAGCTGCTCTGCCACTTGTAATTCAGTCACGACATGTCAACCGCCAAAAGGATTGTGTGAGTGAAGTCCATAGTTGGCTTTCGAGACGTACGTGTTGGTGGTTTGCGCTGTCCGCAATCTGTTATTTCCGTCCACCCTGTTTGAAATTAATTTATTGTTTGCATTTTTCACACTGCTTTTTTACGACTTTTTCATTTTCACCTGAATGGCAAGTTTGCACTAAAGGCAGTGCGTCCAGTGGCGGCAATCGTTGCACCTTTTTTGCCGTCCGCCACGTTGGCCCTACCGCATCCTCTCATTTCCAAATCCTGCTCATAAGACAAACATCGATTCATGTGTTGCCACTTTTTGGAGCAGAAGAAACAAACATTATGGATTGCCGTAGTGAGGAAAACAGTTTACCTGCGAACACATTTTTGTGAGGGTGTTTCCGAGGACCATTTGGAATTAGTGCTCACGTGCAGGCTGCGGCGAAAATTGCCATTTGATGATGACCTCATACCAGCTAGTGCATTTTCCAAATATTCCCTCAGTGATTCATTCCCAAAACATTAGCAGTCAAACATTCCCTCGCCATTCAGACCCAAAACATTAGCATGCAACATCCGGGTTGTTAAATTTGGCAGCTATCAAGCTACTGCCTCCTATCAGTCGGAACAGTGCAAGCACCAAATCGTGCTTTGGGCCTAATACCATGAAGAATGGGCTGGCGGCAAGGCAACTTTCCCTTTCTTGGGATGTAGCGAACGTGGGACTCAACTTGGCGAAAAAATCGAGAGCTGCCACGCTGCCAAAAACCAACTGGTCAGGTCAGTCCGAATTGAAACCAATGCGAGCGTAGTTCCAAGCACGCAGACAATAATTAAGGACCGATCAGTATATGGAGCCTATCAAAAGTCCTCAACACAGGCGATAATTTTAAAGTACTGGTTAATACAGGGGACATCTAATTTCAACAGGGCTTGGTGCAAATTCACGCCTTACACGAAGGTCATGATGTTTTGCGGCACATGCTGCCACTGATTCTAAATGGTGGCCGAGTTAATAAACTCATATGTTCGAAGACTTTTGACGAGGAGTGTATATAAATTGCTAGGGGCAAACTCTTGTCCCTTTTTTAAATGCCCCATGCAGTGTGTGCTGCAAATGTTTGAGGAAGGTGAGTTCAACAATGTCATTGTCGTGATAATCAATTTTGCATAACTGTATTCAGTGGCAATTATTGTGAGTGTTTCTCAGGTGAACAGAATCATCAACAGTGATTGGCGATTTCAGTTGTGTTTTCATTGTTTTTTTTAGTTTACCACATAAATTAAATACGAGTACAAACATAAAAACACGTTAAGGTGATCAGAAAAGGTGTGAAATAAAATGCCAGGTAAAAAATAAATGACAGATGCTGTGATAAACATGACAAATTTGCTGATTGATTTGTCTTGAGGAAATCTGTTGTTGCACTGCCAGCCTGCAATATGCCTCATCCAATGTGTCACTGTTGGGCACTTAAAAGCTGAAAACAAAAATTTTTATAATTTCCTTTTTGAGGAATTTATTTTGAGGAAAGGATTACACCAAGCAGCTGGAATTCATGGGCATATTGGTTTGAGCTAAATCCGCGAGACAGTCGATATGAGTCATGACTTTTCAACAATGAAAGCGAAATGGCAGACATTTTTTGTTGTGACAGCACATTTATTCGACAAAGTTGACAAACAGTACATGTTTTAAACATTGAATTTTAATACAATTTAAATTACGGCTCTGCACATAAACACCTATTTAAGCATCATTTTGTAGGAATTAGTTAACCAAAGTTTTGACTGAATCTTATGTACAAGCGGGGGAGGGGTTGATGGTAATGCAATACAATCTAAGCTGGTAATGGGATAGTTGTCTCTGTGCTGCAAGCTGGCCACCATAATCCACCTACCCATCACAGGCAAAGTAATCAAAATCTCGAGAACTCCCTTGCTGGGCAAGCTTGATGTCTTCTCCACATTACAATTATCACGATCCCATCCTCAGAACAGATGTGTCTCTGACGTCAGGGATGTCAACTCTGGATAAGCTAATCTGGGGTTGAGAAGTAAATTTTTTGCCATTCACTAATTTCAACAATTCAACAGGCCTTGATACAACCATACAAGTGTCATGATGTTTTGCAGTGCGCAAAGCCATGAAATTGCCCCCGAGTTAAAACCAACCTCACGCTGTTCAAAAACTTTTGGAAAGGTACAAAGTTTGTATAAGTTCGCCTGATAAAATTGATCTCAAGTTAAACGATCTTCAAAATATCCGTATGTGCTTACTGCTTCATAAACCAGCCAATGATGGCCATCAACTTTCAGAAATAAATCCCAACTGGGAAAGCAGCCATGGGCCACGCTGTCCACCCCCATCAAAAGAGACGACATTGAATTGCATATGCACCACTTATGGGACTCCAGCATGATAAGTTGCTGTGTTGGAACTAACTTTTGAAAGAAAACTATTCGTAAACGAAAACTATTCATAAAGTTCATTTCAGCTGCATTTCATCCTGTTTGATAATTTAACACAGTGTGTGCAAAGCTCTGCTGCAGAGAGCCTTGTGCGTGGATAACAAAGCAAAACACAGGAGCCCTGCAAAAAATACCATCGCCCAATCGCTGCAACATTCTGGTGCATTTTTTTTCTTGTGGGTTTTTTCGCCTTTTGCCAAGGTATGGTCTGCCAGACCATAAAATCTGATTTTTGCATTTGCCTCTCTTCCCAACCGTCCCCTGCCTTATCCCTCCATGTATGTGTCTCAGTCTCAGTAGAACAACTATGCTTCAGAGAAGGTCCTCACTCTCCCAATATGTCGTGAGATAATGGCATATGGTCTAGCAGACCATACCTTGGCAATCGGTGGCACCTATTGTACATGTTTCTATTCAGCAATGAACGAAGTAGGCCAGTTGAGGTTGCTGTACCCTGAACTCCCAAAATTTGAAAACACTTGCAAATGAACATCCATATTTTGTGTGCCAAAGCCCAAACCTAACTTATGACTCTTATGGATCAGCAATTCATTCCACATCTGTTTTTGCTTTCAAGAATCAAACATGTTTGGACATTTTGAGTCATATGCAAATTTTTTATCCACTAAACCACAACTTGGTAGTTTTGTGGTCCAGCAGACCACACCTTGACAAATGGAAGGCAAGGAATAATTGGGGTGGCAACGCCAATCAATGCAACAGAAAATTGCACCAGAAAGTCGTATGACGGTGGGGCCAGATGTGGACCAAAACAGTGGGGCATGAGACACCCTGTAAAACATGTCTGCAGAGGATACTGAGTCAAGATTGGATAGGAGCTGCATGGGTATGTGAGTGACACTCAACAAATAAATGCAATTGAAGTCCATCTGTCGCCCGAGCCAAAAGCAAATCGAACAATATCTTATTTGTTGTCTGAGGAACAAAAAACAAATGCAGGTGGAAGAATACGTGGACATTGGAGAAGTTATGTGGACACCGTTGATATCATTTTTTATTGTTTTTATGCACCTGTATCAACCCACACAGTCAGCTCCTGCAAGCCCAGACTCCACACATCAGAAAGGGGAGCCCCAATTGCTCTGGTCGGAAAAAAATGCCAACATTTGAAAATCTTACTTTTGTGCCACACACTCGTACACAATGCTGTCACTCGTTTGTTCCCCGGAAGTTTTAATTGAAAATATTCGGGTACGCTGTCAATATATCGCGTGTAGCTGAAGGTAAACAACATGACCTTGCATGTAAGATTCACCATGTGTGGAGTAGGAATGACTTCAAAATTTCCAGGAACATTCGCAGATTACTGTGCATTCTGAATGCAAAATTAGGATTTAGGAAAAATTAAATAGGTATTTACTTGAGCAAATAAACTAGGTCAACAATGTAATTAATTATTATCTACAATGGGATTAAAACTCATGCAACCACAACAGAATAATGGAAGAAAATAAAATACATTTAGTTAGAATAATTATTCGCCACATAACTTTCGACAGATGATGACAAAATACACATCTCACCTCTAATAAATCCATTGCAAATGTTTTTCTCAATACGTTGTGGTGAGAAAAGCATTTTGTCATGTGACCCAAATTTTTTACGAGCCATGCTTGTTTGCAGTTCACCTGGATTGCTCTATCTGGTTAAATATGACCACTTTCCTCTCCAGGTTGAGTTCAATTTGTTAGGTACAAACTACAAAGGGTTCATCTTCATGCACTGTCATATTTCTGCATGGTCATCAACAACAATTTTTCGGTTTTATTTTTTATTTTTTGTATCATGAGTTAGACCACTGAAACTTGGGACAGATAATATCCATTGTGGTAGTTAAACATCTGCAAAATATTTTCCTAGTTGCTTCCACATTTATTGGCAATATTTGGCTGCAGAGATATGAGAGATGTACATTATGGATGGTCTGGCAATTTCCGTGTTGCACATTTCAGGCATCTTTTTGTGATTGAGGTAAAAAACTTCTCCCGATGGTAAAAAACTTCTCCCGATGGTAAAAAACTTCTCCCCTAACCTAACCCTAACCTAAGGTAAAAAACTTCTCCCCTAACCTAACCAAAGGGAGTGACAGAGCCAGAATTTGGACATCTGCAACAGTGTAGGCGCTTGGTATTCCATACCGTGCTCGGAAATCTGGAAAACTAACTTCCAAAAGAAGAGTTTATATTTCTGAAACTATGCATCAGATCAAAAATCCAACTCTGAAACTCCTTTTACACCTGTCAAAAACTCTTTGGTGGTCAAATTTTCAGCCCAATATCTTCAAAGCTGACTGAGATTTTACTTACTGATAGTTCACTATAGAATTGAGAAATTAGTTTTTCTATATATTCGGTCGCGAAGATTGACTTTTTATTTCAACACAAGTTTGGTTGCAAAATGCATTCCGCATTCCGAGTGCCATGAAATAATGGTCCTACGAGTAGAATGAAACTGTCGCAATCAGCCCAATCAGGAAAATATATTTGCAGGATTCCTTTTTCTACTCTCTGATGTTGGAACTGGATATGCAATACGAAAAATTATCAAAACCATTTTGGGCACTTTTTGAAGTTAAATTTTGACAAGTTTTGCACATTTTCAAATTTTGCAGGAAAAAGTTACATTAAATTGGAGGACCTTCGGAAAAACATATTTTAAAAACGGTAAACTTCTGGGGAAATGTGTAGAATACTTTTCTGAAGCAGAAAGTCAAAGCTACCCAGAGGTCATTTTTGAAAAAATAAAATATTTTCCCCCAAAAAAGTCAAATCAGTGTTGTTGCCCCCTTAAAGATAGGGTTCAGGAACAATAGGTATCTGTACACTTTTCGTCACAATTTTCAATAAAGGATTTTCGTTTTGGAGATGTGACCTAGATTGACGGAACAAGTTACATGCACTTTCTCATTCTTGCTGTTGTTTTCCGGATCTCTTTTTTTTGACGTCGAAACAAATGTTCAGATCACAAGATGTTGATGAAGAAATATATTGACACTGCACAGTGCAATTGTTGGAAGCCAACATATTATGAAGAAGAAACCATGCATAAAACACAGAAATTTATAAATCCTTTTAACTACCATCAACAAACTATGTACTCGTTCTAGGTATATCGTATTTTCACTCATCTGGAGCCCAACCAGCGACAGCAAATTCAAAGGAGCCGCAATTCAGTAACATTACTACTGCTCAAAAATGTTCTTGTCAAAAGCACCACTTTTTCGACGATAGAGCATGCGAAATCAAATTGTTTAAAGTAGAATAAAATTTGAAAATTAAATGTCTCCACGCAAAATATCCCCATTTACCCCTGCTTCCATTTCCTTTTCCAAGATATATCCTGGTCAATGCTCTAGTTTCCACGAAACAAATTCTCTGCAAGCCTTGATTAGCAGGATTTCTGCCTGAGCACCATTGGAAACTGACTCCAGAATCCTGAAGATCACAACTCTTTTTACACAGCTTTACAAAATTTTAAAACTTTTTAAATACATTTATAATAAACATGAATTCTAGCTAAAATCCATCAATAGCAATGGATGTGTATAACACCACATATTGTATTTTACAAAATGTCCAAAGTGGACTCAAATATATTAGGTTAACCTCATATGTACATCTGGATCTGCCCAAACTAGTTACACAAGATAAATTTAACAGGTTCCCCACTCATAACCGATTTGTCGTGACACGACTGCCTGGTGAAGGAGAAGCGTGTGTGTGTGTGTGCAAACTGTCATAAATAATAACTCAGATTTGATTTGGAGAGATGTAAACCACAAAATGGTGGTCTGAGATTCACACAGACTGAATAAAATTAGATAATGCGATGGTTCTCAAGAGAACGGGACATATGCAACGATTCATACAAAGAAAAGAAAACATGGCAAGCAAGTTCGTCAGAACCACTCAATCTAAACATGCAGCATGCACACATCTTTTTTTTTTTATTTTATTCTGCTGTTTGTTTGCATTCTGGAACAACCTGCACGCACAAATTAAACAATCTGCAGGAAGGCTTGAAGCATCAATAATTCCAAGGAATTCCCTATGCAGGGGCAATCCAACTTAACTGAGCTTGAACCATTTCCAAGCACTCCAGCATTCGAAAACCATTGGCGTAAGTGCACTGCACGTCACAGCCAAAAGGTGCCAAAACCGACGGATGCCAAGAACAACATAGTGAAATGAATCCCCTAAAGAACCAGTGGGCCCTGATTAAAATTACTTTTATCACCCAAACAGTGTTTTCTTGGCAGGAGCCACCAAAGCAGAAAGCGCCAAAAACAATTTGGAGATTTGATGTGCAAGTGGGATGCCAAACCTGGATTTGCACAGGGAGCAAAAGAAGGAAGCTCATCAAGGTTACTTACTTAAAATAAAAGAGCATACTAAAAAGCAAAGCGAAGTAAGTTTTAATAAAAATGACATAGAATTTGAAGGTGTTAGTTATTGGCACAACCATCGATAGTTAAGTTGATGCCAAAATCAGCTCAGATGGAAATAGCCGATGTACAAGATATTTGGAATATGTTTGACCTGGTTTTGCTCTCAGGAATTTTGAAGGTATCCGAAGAAAAAATGCAGATGCCATCTTTACATCTGTTGATTTTTGTGGCAGTCTCTAGAGAAAAAAAAATCATGGGCCATGCAGCAAGGCCAGTTTCGTCATCAGCCAGCAGATGGCAGGCTGTCACAGCATTTGAGTCAACTTGGCTGATGTTGTTCCAAACGTGAAATCTCTCCATGTTGATGGGGCCGAGTACCTCATTCTTCAGCACAACGATAGAAAAAAACAGTCACTCAAAATATTTTTTTGATTTTAAATTTTGTGCATTCCCTGGCTGCAGTAGTCCAGACAGAAAGCTGTCTGTGCCCTTTCACTTGCCTAAGCATTTTCCTGCATGGCCATTGGTATCGAAAAAGTAGCAAAAGCAACCTGTGGCCAAGGACTTCTCATCATTACACTTCAAAATATCCATCATTGTTAAGATCGATCGTCTACAGAAGAGTCGAAGCGACAAGGGCATGCTGAACTTTCAAAAAGTTCAATGTTGGTGCTGGATTTCTTCTTGAACATTGGATATCTTCTTGAACATGCCACAATTTTATCTGGGAAAAGGCAGCTGATTTCATCAAAAAGCCACAAATCTCAGAAAAAGAAGAAAAAACAACGGGAAATGTCAAGACCAGAATAAATCGCATTGAAACATTTCAACATAAAGTTGGTCTCAAAATTATAACAGCAAGCTGACTTCCAAGAATCATTCCATTGTGTAGGTAGGTATGTGTAAAATATTAATATAGGTAAATTTTATGTCAAAGAATTAGGTAATTAATGGAAAGAATAGGGAAAGCCATAAAATAAAAAGCATGCAATTCAGAAAACTATATTAGGTTCTATATTGAGAGTTTACTGATAAGGGTGGTGAAATCTTGTTGTATCTCCTGGATCTGAAAATAAAGCAAGCATAGAGCATATTGCTTTGTATGAATTTTCCTTGATGTTCTCCATTCAGAGGCAAATTGTTTGATTTTTCCCTTCTGAGGTGGCTACTTTTAAGTGGTAACATTTCCTTCCAATGATGCCTTTTAAAAAGTGGAAGGTACCATAGTTTTGTAAAATGATCTTTTTCACGTGTAATACAGGTATCGAGCCTTTTTAGCAGTAATTTAGCCCTCGTAATAGCCACCTTTAGATTACCTTATGTGAGCTAATATTCTTTGAAAGAAGCTTTAAGCCACGTGAGAATGGACAGATTTTTGCATGAGACTTTTTTACATTATCTGTCCATGATAGATTTGCAGCAGCAATAATGGGCAATCGTCTGCTCCAATAATCTCCTTTGCACATTGATGCAAATAACTAGCTGTTTTAGACAGACGATCTGAAAAAGTTTGATGCAAAAAATCTGTCCATACTGGTGCGGTTTTACATGACAAACTTTGCTTCTCAACGTAAGCCTTTTAAATGATTCCCTCCAGGGTTGAGCATAGGGGGGGGTTACCCCCCCTGGCCTTCGGCCGTGGTTACCCCCCCAGCCTTTTTCCGAGGGTACCCTGGCCGAAGGCCAAGGGTACCCTCGGAAAAAGGTGGGAAAAGAGTCCTGGTGTGTGCAGGGCACACACCAGGACTTCAATAGGTGGCAACATTGTTTCTTTTGTACTTTCTGTTTTGATTCACCTGCCGGAAAAAGGCTAGGGGGGTGGTAACCTCGGCCTTCGGCCGAAGTTACCCCCTACCCCCTAGAATGTTGCTATTGAAGTCCTTCCTGGTGTGTGCCCTGCACACACCAGGAAGAACTTCAATAGCAACATTCTGTTTCTTTTGTACTTCCTGTTTTGATTACGCTGCCGGAAAAAGGCTAGGGGGGGGGTAACCTCGACCTTCGGCCGATGTTACCCACCAAGCTTTTTTCCGAGGGGACCCTTGGCCTAAGTCCTGACTCCTGGTGTGTGCCCTGCACACCTCAGGACTTCAATAGCAACATTCTGTTTCTTTTGTACTTTCTGTTTTCATTTGCAGATAATGGTAAAATGAAAAAAAAAGACGTGTCAGAAAGACGTGTCCAACAGTTTTTTCCTCGCTCCATCTATTGCAACTGCAAACCCTCCAGGATAAGAAAAAAAGGACATGAAATGTCGTAAAATGGCATCTGGGGACCCCTAATTTATCAAAAAAAGCTTCAGCTTTTGGGGGACGCTGTCCCCCAAACCCCCTGCCGGGGGCGCTGCCCCCTGGACCCCCGCTGGGAGGCAACCCCCCAGACCCCCTGCATTTTTCGGTGCCCTACCCCCCCATCATTAGCCCCCCCAGACCTCTTTACCCCCCCTCTAAGGTACCCTACCTTGCCCATCCCTGATTCCCTCCCACTTCTAAAATGGCTGTTTTCAATCATTTTCCTGTTCAGAACCATCCTATTTCATGACCAGTCCATTTTTAATCAAATGATTATTCACATCAAAAAAATAACAAACTCCATCAAGATGCCTCTTGGAAATGTGAAATGATATTTATCAAACTTACCTAGATGGATCCCTCGACTTGATAGCATGTGTGCTTGAAACTGGGGTCTCAGGCAGCGAGTTCTTACAAGTAGCCAATTTCGATTCCAAAGCCTGCAGACAAAAATTTAATGTAGTATTAGCCAGACAAATAGCAAATGCAAAAATGCGCAGATCATTCTTTGGGTCTCTGAAGATTTAATTTTTACGTAATTTGAACTAATTTGACAAACCAAACGATGTTCGATCAGAAAGTGAATCGGCACAAAAACGAACGAACGCAATTTATACCAAAAAAATTGAAAGGCCAAATTTTAACTGCCGTCAAAAACGTCATATCCATGAAACTGGTCAAATTGCATGTATTCATTTCGGTTACAGTTCAGAATACCTGCCGACATTTGAAAAAAGCTGAACTGGACGAGTTTTCACACACGCACAAGTAGCCAAAATAGGATAGGAAGGTGAGGACGAGGTAGGTCGGATAGGATAGATTAGGATAGGTGTGTTAGGATTGGTTAGGTTGGGTTAGGTTAGGTTAGGTTTAGTTAGCTTCAAGTATATCACAGAAGAATGGTAAAAACTCATTCAGTTCAATGTCGGCAGGTATTCCGAACTGTTACCTTCATTTCACCTCGAAAGCAAACCAACACGTCAAACCTTTGAGTGAAGAATGTGACTTTAAAAGCAGATGAAATGAATAGTCACTTACCCCAACTTTGCGCAGCAAATCTCCAACGATGTTTAATGCCGACAGTCTCCCTGTGGTTACTGGAGCCGGCGTTCCGAAATAACGTCCGGTTGATGTAGGAGCTGATGCAGGTGT